>RJWT010044364.1:0-11804 GCA_004365215.1 Cuniculus paca
CCCTTTCCTACTATTTGATTGCAATATGTGAGAAGATAGGAACAGCTCTTTTGAAAAATGGGACATTACAGTAGCCATTGCTGGTTTCTTGTTGTCCGACTTGAAGGCCTGTAATGCTCTTTTGTTTTATCTGGTTTTATATTACTTTGTTTTGTTTGAGTTTATTATCTGTAAATGTATGAACAACCATTTTGAAGAAGGCAAGAGACACTAGGATAACCATTGTTAATCTCCTGTTGTTATGTTTTGAAAACCTGTATAGCTTTCAGTGTTCTGTTCTGAAATGCTATATTATGTTTGACTCTATTCTGTTTTGTTTTGCTTTGCTTTGCTCTGTTTTGTTTTGTTCTATTCTCTTTAAAATAAAAAAAGAAAGGTAATATGATATGTTTTATACATTTTACTTTCATTTTCCATTATTTTCTGTGATAAACATGTATTAGTTTTAGAATTACAAAAAAAAATTCACAAACTGACTTCAGACAATCATTCAACTCTGACAAACATGTCACAATGGAATTATTTTTGCTTCTTTCTGTATAACCTAAGTGAGTTACTCTAAATTAATCATACCTTGGTTGTTCTCCCTGTGTAAAGTCAGTATTTACTATAGACAAGGATGATATTATAAAAAGTAGTACAAAAGGGAGAAATTACCATGGGGAATTTATAAGGTGAGGTATCTGTAAAAGGGAAGGAAAAGTCAAAAGCAAGTTTAGGAGAAACTGACTACCTAACTGGAATTACCAAATAAAGAAAGTTATTTATAAAATTTATAAAGTAGAAGAAAATATTGATCTATTATTTACAAAATGAAAAGAATCAGAAAATTAAAAGTAAAAGGTTAATTACAGTACAGAAACTGGATAAATCTCTTTGTGCTTAACAGATGCTATAGTTTTATTACATTTTCAGTGTTTTCTGTATTGAGTGTATTTTATATTCAGTGTTAGAAAATCCATTTCTTTTGTAAAGGACTATGCATTCATTATTTTTAAATGGCAATGTTCAGTTCTTAGGCACCAAATAATGCAAAATGCCCTCTTTGATGTGGTCTTTACAAGTGCTGAGAAGCTCAGGAAGGAAATAGCTCAGGGTAAGTGATGTCAGAATAAGTTTCACAGAGAAAACTACATGATGGGAAGAATTCAGACAGTTTTAATTTTTGCAGTAATTAAAAATAACACAGTGTTACATATAATACAGTTTATACTGATGACAAAACAGCATGCAAGTGCTGCTGTTTAAGAAGTTTAGCTATCGCCCATCCTTAGAAGGCAGATACTGTTATTGCTTCCATTTATGAAGACACTAAGGCAAACTCAGATGAAATAATTTGCCCAGGTCACACAGCTAGTATAGTGGATCCAAGATTGGAACTTGTATGTATGAACTGCAAAGATTCTCCATGACTTCTACACTGACTTGCAACAAGATGTATGGATGTGCAAGAGATTGACAGACTTTGCCCAGTACAGAGTGTAAAACATGAGCTATGTTATGTCTTAACTAAGTCACATTTTACTAACAAATCATTTTGTCAGTTATTAGCAAAGTAAAAAATATAAATTGCACTCAATAGAAAAGTAATTAATTTTCATCAACTAAGTTTTTGTCAGTGATGAATTTAGTTCCTGACTAACAAGGTCTATTTTCTGTGGCATACTGTCCATCCTTATATACCCTGTTGAAGAGCAAGCAAGTTTTCCTATATTCCACTGTGTCAAACACCTGTGATCTTCCACTCTATTACTCTCCCTACAATCTGAGTTTGTTTTAGGGAGTGGGGACGCAATACAACTGTACTTTATAGGAACACACAGTGCCATGGTTCTCTGTTAGAAGTATACACACATGCATGTCCAAATCAAGATAGGTCAACATACTGAAATTTTATAAGTTTTAATTTATGTTTATTAAAATATCCTTTTCATCAAAAAGATTTTTAGTTAAAATTCTAAAATTTAGATTATTGATTTGGTTTTGTAAAACTTTCCCCATTTGGCATGAATCCTAATTAAGTAATCTTAATGTTCTCAATATTATTACACATTACTAATACCATTGTTATTAAACGTTTATTAGGTTTCTTCTTTGTTCTGGGTTTAAAGAATTCACACAGGTACAAATCAGACTCTATCTGGGTCTGGTGGTACCTGACTGTAATCCTAGCACTCAGGAGGCTGAGGCAAGAGGATCAAGGTCACGAGGTCAAGGCCAGCCCTGTCTCAAACAAAACAAAACAAAATCAGATTCTATATCTGTAAGGAACAAAATCACAAAGAAAACTTGTCAAAAACATTTTGGGTGAAATTCACAGGTTGTTCACTGCCAAAACTAACTATAAGGAATATTCCAAATCCTTTGTCTTATGTATTATTGTTGAAGTGAAAAGAACAGTTCAGATTTCTAAAATGTCTATAGTTCTTTTGTGCTAAACCTATCAATACACATTTAATGCTGATTACCCTGTATAACCTTTACAAAATTCTGAAAATGTGATCAGTTTTATTCCTGCTTTACAAGTGAGGGTTTAAAAAGTTCTTACAGAGATGAAGTGATTAAACTAAACTAAACTCAACTAAACTCAACTCAACTAAACTAAAAAGATTCAAGAGACATGATGAAAATGGAAATTTCAACTGCAACAAAAATCTGCAAAAATCAGCCAAAAAAATAGCTGTTATTAGTTTGGGAGGAAGATGAGTCCAGATTTCTGAAGGAAGTAAAATGCAATGATGGCTGAATTAATAAGTTCATTAACACATGATAGATAATACTTTGGAATACAAGACAGATTGAGACTTGTTCACAGGAGAAGTGATCAGTTGCCAGAAAGAGTAAACACATTCATTTCCACAGGAACAAAATGAGAAAACATAGCTCATACTTAGCGATCAGAGCCCAGATGTGTTGCTTGTGGGTGGATTTCAGTTGCTTTTCCCACAAACATCGCACTTTGGTTTTGGCTTTACTGCTATTTCTGATACTTACTCATGACCTTGAATAGTTCTGACTTTTTAAATGCTATTTACTCTCTTTGGAAGTTTAATCTCCTATTCACCATCTCTGCTTTCCTCCTCACAGTCCTGGAGTATGTTCTAGAGTACAGAACTCACTTCAAATTCCTAACTGCTATCTTTTAAAGTTGTCCTCTTCACCAGACCAAAACTTATTGCAAGTACTTAACGACTGACTTATGTGCTACTAAGTAAAGGGTTCCAAAATTCTAACCCAGATTTACCATAGACCCTTTGCTGACTTGCTTTCCCCATCTCGAACCTATTTCACTTGCTATATGAAGCTGTCGACACATTAGAATGATACTTTACTTTACATCCAAAATCTTAACAGAGAGGTTCCCATTGTATGTGAATTATGCAATTTATGAGTATGTTAAAAGATTTATAATTCACTGATGCATTTCTTGGCTCACATACTCTAAAACCAAGTAAGTAAATGTGTTGTTTCTAAGATATCTTGGAAGACTTTCTCATACATAATTGGTTTCTAATACAGTTAAGTGACTATGCACTGAGTTTCAGCTTTAGAAATCAATGACAAGTTAAACTGAAAAAAAATCATACAATGGCAAAAGTATTTTTGTTTTGTATTTATCATAAACAGTACTACTTTAGGAAATAATGCTACTTGAGGAAAAATTCAGATTGCGGGAAATTTTAAACTTTCAAGAAGTATATCTATAAGTGAGACAGGTAGGTTTATTTTTTCTATAGAATATAACTCAAAAGTAAAAATTCCTCCATCCTGGATGGAGTGAACCAAAACTGCTCCCTGAAAAACATATGGTAAGTATGGTACGTGTCAATAAACATGATAAGTAGAAAATATGAAAGGAAAAAAGTAGAAGCATCAAAAAGGAGATACAGGTAACTACAAGGAATAGAGACTTGTCCTGAGAAGATTAAATAATGATTAGAAGACAGGTGAGAGGTCAGAATATTTTCAAGTGACTTCGTGGAAAAGTTGGAAGGAAAAGATAGAAGCTATGCCAATCCATAATAAGTGTAGAGAAATAGAGTTGCAGAACTCTTTGAATTGCTCATCAATTGCTACAAATAGGTCAAAGGTCTTATTGAATATAGAAGCAATAAGGAGATATAATTATTTGTGGAAGCTGAAAGAGCTACAGGATAATTAAAATTTATAAGCTGGGCATTTATAAGAGCAAAACCTGCAGCAAAAGTCTCTAATGTACTTACTAGTTGGGTCTCATCAATGTAATATACTTGCATGTGGATCCAATTTAAAGTAATAATGTTGTAAATACATGATTAAAGACATAGCAATTTGTTTTTGCTTTATTACTAGTAGAATTTTACTGATGAATTATTTGCCTTATTTATGCCCTCAAGATTAGAAAAACCTTAATTGTACAAACTATTTAGACAATCAAAAGCACATAAGCAAATTCACAATAGACAACATCTGGCAAAAAAAAAGCTTATTGGAGTACCTATTTGCATACATACAAATGGTTCAACTAAAAAATAATGAATTTATGTAAAGGAAGAGAATACAAATATTCAAAATATTCAAAGAGTTTTTCCTCATCTGAAGTAAAATCTAAATGATAATCTCCACACATGTAAAAATACTGCTGTCACTGATAATAAGTATATAGTAATTAGAAAAATAGTAGTACACTTATAAATTAAAAAATATACACTGGAAAATCTGCCAAGAAATTAATTCTGCTTTTCCTTAATATGGCATGTATATATGTATATATATATATATATATATATATATATATATATGATTGAGTTGGTGGTATAACTATGTCATTCACTGGTAATTCTATTGTGTGATATTCCCTACATTTGCCTTTGTATTCTCCTACCAGACCATTATTTTTCAATTAAAATTTTCTAAATAATTTTTATGATACATATTTGTAAGCATTGTTGGATCTTTTCAAAAAACAACTTAAATATCCATACATTTCCACTAGAAGCTTATGCAGCTTATTATCAAAACGTGCTAAATTTAAATGTACTTATTTGGAATGATTTCTGAAAGATGGTGTGAAATGTAAAAAGTAAAATAAAAAACAACAAAATATGTACAATATAATCTAATTTAAAGGAAAAATGCCAAAAATAGATGGCATATATCTAATGTGATTATCTCTTCGTGTTGCTCTCAAATACTGAGGTGACAACAAAACAAAACAAAAACACACAGAGAAAACAGAATGCTCAGACCACAATTAAAGATAGGATAGCAGATTAGGTTTCAGAAACTGTGAAAAAGAGTCAAGAAGAACATACATAGAGGACACAGATGATCATGACACATTTTTTTTTCTCCTGAAATGTAAGAAAGAAAAGCATAATGACTAGTAAATTCACCCTCTTGAAGGTTATAAGGGAAGAAGAAACTCAAAATGCCAGTAGGATAGATACAGAATACAATCTGAAAATAAAGTTCAAAAAACAAAAGAAAAGTCTCCAGAAGTGCTGACCACTACAAAAGAATTGAATGGGTACATTCAATCGAAGTATCAAAGTTCAAACACAAAGTAGAACACAACAGCCTGAAGAAATGCTAGTTTACAGGCACACACACAAAAAAATCAAATCAAAGCTAAACTGAGAGTGAAAAGGGATACAGTAAAAAGTTGATTAGTAAACTTAAAATGTCATAGAACTGACCACAGAAAAAACTTAATTTCATGAAGTAAAGACTGTCCCGACTGTTTCAACTAAAGCATATTTCAAGAAAAAGATTCAAGGGAAAAGAGTTCTTGAAATGAGAAGGGATCCAGGAGACCTAGGGTGAGGGGATAAGGGGAGAAGAAGGAGAAGTAAGTAGCATAAAGATAAGCTCTTTACAGGAACCTAATAACCTCAATGAATGTAAACATTATATGCCATCATGAGCAAAATTAATAATATCAAGAATGAAAATGGGGAAAGGGAGAAAGGGATCTAGAGGAGGAGGGAGGAAAGTGGGAGGGAAAGGGCAGGGGATTATAATAAAAGAGACAAGCTGTGTTATATACATGGACCCATTCTCCAAGATGATTATAAATTGCATGTACTACAAACATGTGCTAATGTAAAAGAAAGAAAAAAGAAGAAAAGGAACACAAATTACATACATATAATTGATATATGAAGCATAACAGGAATAGTCTGTCACAAATATTCCAGAAGTGGAAAACCAAATAAATGCAAAAGAGAATCTCAAATAAAAAACACATAATTTCTTCAATAGAACCTACTAGTCAAAGCCAAAACTGTTCAGAGTGTAACAGATGCAGTGCAACTCACACTAACACATATACTATTTAACTTCACCAAACTTCAAGGGAAGAAAATAAACTCTAGGAAGAAAATAATTTTTCTCTAAAGAGCAAAAACATCAAGTTTGAGTCAGACTTCTCCACAATTACATTGAAAATGCAAAGATAATGGTGAAGAAATCAATTCTTTTTTTTTTTTTTGCGGCACGGGGTATTGAACTCACGACCTTGCGCTTGCCAGGCAGGCGCTTAGACCATTGAGCTAGATCCCCAGCCAAGAAACCAATTCTTAGAATGTAGGTTAACAGGCTAGAATATATACCAAAAGAAATTTCGTACAAGTATTAAACCAACAAAAAGATGAGCAGATATGAAATCATATTATTCTTGAATGCTTACTTAAATACAAAATAAGCAAAATTTCTCAACCAAAGCATTCAATGAGTAAAAATACAGAACATTTTAAAATGCTTAGGAATTACAAAATTCTAATACAAGGACCAGTGCTTACAAATGTGTCTAAGTACAGACTGATCCAACAAAAGTAACATAGACTAGTGCCTGAGCAAAAATGTTTATTTATTACTGTTAGGAGGCCAGGAAATCCCAGAAAACGTACAAAGCAATAAAAAGATTCAGTGTCTAATAATGGCCTTTTATTGGTTAGGGGTCTCTAGAAGAATATAATGTATTCTATTTAATATAATATGTTACATTATATATAATAAATTATATATATACATACTATTATATTAAATGGATATAATATTCAGTTGCATGGGATTGATTCAATTGGCTTACAGAATGAATCCACAGTGGCCATTGGAAAGCTGGAGATCCAGAGGATACAGTTGCTACTTATTATAAGAAACTAGAACCCCCAGAACAAAATGCAGTAACTGTCTATGGCTGAAGGTCTTGAAGCTCCTGGAGAGCTGTTGGTGTGAGTCTGTACTGAAAGGCTGAGGATGGTGCCTGATGTTCACAGATGATGACTGTAGCAAAAGATGCATCCACTCAAATGGAATCAAGCTTGCAAGTGCAGGCCAGCCTCCTCCTCCTTCCCATTCCATTCCATCTAGCTACAGGCCTATGAGATGGTGCCACTCACAATCAGGACAGGTCTCCCCCGCAAGTTGATGACTTACATATTGGGCATTGCTGAAAACAATCCACAGACACATCCAAAATTGTGCTTTAGTAATGTGTCAGATGTCTCTCAATCCAGTCTAACTGACAATCAGGGTTAACTGTCACAGTCCTGTTACCTGATTCATAGATAACCACAAGCTGTCTGTTTACCAGGTTCTCACATGTAGAAGGAGTAATTGAGCTCTTTGGGGTCTCTCTCTCTCTCTCTTTTTAAATAAGGTCACTAATCTCATTCTTAAGGGCTCCATCCTCTTGAACTAGTCAGCTCCTGAAGGCCCTAACTTCCAACAATATCATATTACAGTTTAGAATTTAAAACATTAATGCTGGGGGTGGTGGTGCACATCTGTAATCCCAGCATTGTGGAAGCTGAGCCAGGAAGATCACTATGGGTTCCAGACCAGCCCAGGCTACATAAGCGAGTTCAAGGTCAGCCTGCACTGTATAGGGAGACCCTGTCTCAAAAATACAAAAACAAAAAAATCTTGTCTCAGAATTTTAAACATTCATTGTGGAAGACACATTCACTCTACAATGATATGAAATTACTTAATGATAAAAAAGTTAGACACCTGTAATATCAAATCATGGTTAGGAAAGGAAGAACGAATGGCTCCCAACCTGCCCTTATATTACTTAGTTAGTACAGGTGTGGTCATTACATAGTTATGTTATTGTTTTCTTAATATGAATTTTACTCAGGAGGACCTACCTCTGGCCTCATGTAACTGTGCTTCTGGTCTAGCCCCAGTGAATATTCCAAAAATTTTGTGCAATGTATAGTTAGTGCAAAGATGGGCTGAGAGTAACTTTTAAATTGTCTTTAATGGCATGGTGTAGTTTTAAATCAAGTAATTTGAATTTTAAAGTACTGATTTTTAACTATTTATTATTGGCAAATTTGTGACTTAATTTATTGATGGTACTATGACCAGATGATTTCTTTCTGAATTACAGACTTTCATTATAAAAATGAAGTAATAATTTAATGTTCTCTGTAAGTTCATAACTAAAAGTACATTAAATTCAGGCATATTGTTGATTTAGTAAAAGAAGAAAAAAGCTGTTGTTTTTAAGTTTTTGATAATGAAAAGTAGAAAATATTAAGAGAAATATTAATATTAATTATATAAAATTGAAAATTAAGAAAATCAAATAAAGGTTAAATGTGAAGCAACAAATGGAATTAATTTTGAATAGACAGAATTATAGGGAAAAATGGTGACTTTTTTTTAAAGAGAATAGTACAAAACAAAACAAAACAACGAAAAAAGTGAAACAAAGCAGAATAGAGTCAAACGTAAAATAGCATTTCAAAACAGAACACTGCAAGCTATACAGGTTTTCAAGACACAACAACAGGAGATTAACAATGGTTGCCCTAGTGTCTCTTGCTTTCTTCAAAATGGTTGTTCATACATTTACAGACAATAAACTCAAACAAAACAAAGTAGTATAAAACCAGATAAAAGAGAGTAACATTACAGGTCTTCAAGTCGGATAACAAGAAATGAGCAATGGCTACTGTAGTGTCTCATTTTTCAAAAGAGCTGTTCCTATCTTCTTGCTTATTGCTTTCAAACAGTAGGAAAGGGACTTAAACCAATCAAATCAAAGAATAAAAGTACCATTGGATTTCAGAACCAAAAAACGGTGATTTTTTTAATGGTGTCTAAGTTTTATTTTCTTGTGAAGTGAACTTTGTAAATTGGGAAGCAGCCTGATTGGAAATCACTCCTCTAGAAGATTCAGAAATTGAATATAGATGAAGAATAGAGAAGCAATTACTAAAAGTGAAAGTTTGGGAATTTTCAGACAAGCATATACAAACTTTAAAGGTTAGATGCCTGATAAATGTTATTCTAGTCACTGGGGCTCAATGAGAAGAACACGCTACAGTTGCAGCCATAATGACAAATAATTCTCTTTATAATGCATTCATTTGCTTGTGAAGAGATATATTTGAATTGTGCCTATTTTGACATGAAAGTTTTGGAAAAATTTCTTTCTTCCCCATGGACACTTCAGTTATTTATGCATCTTGGCTATTGTGAAAAATCTTGAAATGAAAATGGGAGTCTAGATACCTCAAAAACGTGCTGGTATCATTTACTTTGTGCATATTCCTGGTAGCATTATTGCATAAAATGGCACATTGTTTCATTTTTTTGAGGAACTTCTATAGTGTCTTCCCTAATGTCCATACCCATGTACATTCCTGGGAATAATATACAAGGGTTCACTTTTCTCAGCATACCTTACAACATTTGATATCTCTTGTCATTTTAATAATAGCCATCCTAATATTACTGAGGAGTATATTGATATTGTATAATGAGAATTTATTTTAGGTGCTTTATACCACACAATAAATGTTAACCATGTATTGCTATGTTATAGATGTAAAATGTACCAAAATTCTCATGTGTGGAAAGTTACTGAGCTATGGGACTATACTTACTGTGGATTCTGTGGATGGATTTCACAGCCGAATGTGCTGCTATGAGATGCAGCCTGGTTTAGGTGGAAATGTGACTTACAAAAATGTACTCTTATCACTGGCTCCTCCATATCTTCTCTCTGTTTTCCCGTTTAATTAAAATGAGCAGTTGTGTTTTATTCAGGCCCTTTCACCATGACATTTCTCCCTTGGAAACAGCTGACCTTGGACTGAAACCATGAGCCCAAATAACCTTTCAGTCTTTAAATTTTGGATGTAGGGTATTGTGTCTTAGTGATGGGTTAGTGCCTAAGACACCATGTGTGATGATGACTTTGACATATGCAAAATACAATTTATTCTATTGTTTAAGCTCTGTTGCATTGTGTTTTGTATGGATATACTCAGATATTCAATATCCAGGTTTAGGGCTTTGTGTGTTCCTTACACTCACCTGATTCTTCAGGTGTTTATTATTCAACTCCATGTCAGCTCAGTCACACTGAGCTTTTCACTGTGAAGTCCTCTCCTATTCTTTCTCAACTTTTTATTCACTAGTCACATATTTGGGTGTTTCCTTTGTGTGATGCATTATCCTAGATGCTAGTCATAAAGCCATGAACAGTACAGACAAATCTGTATCTCTGATAAGTTTTCATTTGGTAGAGTAAACACGCAAAACCGCAGTGTGAAGAAGCAGTCTTTGTACACTGCAATAACACGGTCTTTGGGCTACATTAAGATTGTCCAATCACAACAGTAATTGCATTTTGGGGCAGACAATTCTGTAAGTAAGAGTTTGTTCTGCATATTGTGGGATGTTCATCAGCATTTGTGCTCTCTACTCACAGGCTTCCAGCAGCACCCAGAAGCTGTTGTCAGATGTCCATTTGAATGCAGACCACTGGCTGAGACCACTCATTAGGCTCTTTTCAAGATGTTCCCACTCTTATTTTACTCCAATGCTGTGTCAGCTGCTAGTGGTTGATTTTTTAAGAATTTTCACTCTAGACAAATACAGCCTCTTCGTGAGTACATAATTTTGCAGGCGAAAGGCAACTCGTACTGGAAGCAGGTGCTTACTGACCAGACATCATACCTAAAAAGTTCCTGGCAAATCAACTGTTTTATTTCACTGTTACATATATTCCACTTGAATTCTCAGTATGGGTGCTGCTTATTAATAATTTTTTGTGGTCTGTACTTGATTCATAACAGTTACTGATAATTTTTTGTACAGTACAAAACTTTCTTAGTAAATGCACAACTTTCTGTTGGCCAATTTGTCAGAACACATCTAGTTACACTATTAACCTAACTGCAACCTGAAGCATTCTTCTTTTTCTTTTCAACAGTGCATACTTACTGCTATAAGCTTTGTCAGAATATATCCCTCCGTCTATTGGCCTAAAATTATGAAATCTTTGAGAAAATTAACTATGACATTATTCAGAAACTAAATCCTACCTCCCTTGGTGGTTTGTCGTAGGTTTTTTGCCAGGGTTGTTATTGAGGTTTCTTGTGATGGAAAGTTTTCTTTAGTTTTTTTCTAATTCTGTGACAAGTTTTTCAGACTTGGATTTGTAAACATATATAAACTATATAATCCTATTTTTAATTTCAGATCTTTATATTTCCTTTTGCTGTCCTTGTAAGAATAGTTAACAGTAGTGCTTAAATTTCATTATCAATTGGAGAAAAGAACTATGTAATTTTCTTCAACAATAGATAGGACATATTTATCACTGGAAAAAGAAACCAGCATAATCTCCTTTGCCATGCTGCTCAGTTTAAGCCTAGCTCTAAAAAATATTTGCATGTGTGGCACCTTCCATGATTTAACGCAATCACTTGTGCATGCTTATCATTCATGGGCATTTTGTGGAACAAGTTTCAATGCTCACATACCTGTAGAGCGTGTATTCCAGGTTTCCTTATATT
>RJWT010044365.1:0-11801 GCA_004365215.1 Cuniculus paca
TTTCCTCCACAGCTCTTGGCTCCCTTCTTTTTCTTTTCCTTGCTTAGTCTGCTGTCATCACACCTGATCACAAATGTAAGTCAGACACCTCGGCCAGGTGACCCTGGCTCCCCACCTGGCAGGTCAGGCTGCTGGGCCTTGTGCCAGGCCCACTCGCCTGGAGTCAGGCATCACATGGGACATGTCTGCTGCTCAGCTCCTGAGGTTGTATTTCGAGCTTGGTGCAGTGACCTGGTGTGTGCACCCCAGGGACCTGGTTGCCCCTTTGACCTAAGTCTTTCCATCCAGAGTATGGTGTGACACCTTCCATAGGTTGTCACCAGCCTTCAGACTTTGAACAAGTGGGCATGGTGATGCACACCTGTAATCCCAGCAGTCTGGGAGGCTGAGGCAGGTGGGTCACAAGTTTAATTCCTGCCAGGGCAACTGAGCAAGAGCTTGTCTCAAAACAAAAATATTTAAAGGCGGGGGGAGCTGAGGACGTGCCTTAGCGTCTGGGTTCAGTCCCGTCACAGTGGATACACACAACTGGTTCTTCCATGGGTCACAGGCCACAGCTGACTCTCTGAAGGCCCTGGAGGTCTGTGCTGAGGTCCTCGTGTGTCTGGAGAGGAGGAAGCTGCCCTGGCTGGGGCTTTTCCAGCTGACTGAGGCAGGTGAGAAGCCATTTGAGGCCTGACATAGAGGGGTGTGGACAGTGACTGTCACTCCAGGAGGGCTCACCAGGCCCATGGCAGGCCTTGGGGTAGATCCTCAGGAGCAAGCAAGGGGGAAAGCCCTCCTTGGGCCTCATTATGAGCCTGATTTTGATTCTTACGCTCATCTTGCTAAGTTTATAAACTGCAGTGTAGCGGGGGACACTCAGTGCAGTGCCTGCTTGATTACAACAGAAGCTCTGGGAGCACCTTGAGGCCCAGGGCTGCCGCTCACCCCACACAGCTCCACTGGCACTTGGCTTGGGTGTCCAGTGTGCTCACCCTGGCACATAACCCCATCTTCCTAGTAGCTAATGGGTGTCCTCAGCATGGGACACACCCCTGTGCTGTCATGGCACAGACCCAGGTGTTCCCCCTGTTGCAGATGCTGGGCTGGGTCACCTCCTCCGCTTGGCCCCTGATCAGCATACCAGGCTGCTGCCGTTTGCCTTCTACAGGTGATGTCTGCCAACTGCTCCGTGAGGGATGCAGCCAAGCATGGGCCTGGTGTGGGCATGCCTTTGGAGGGTGGGCATCTTCTCTGTCCTAACTGCTCCTGGCCTTGTCACATGGTCCCTGTCCCTAGGCTCCTCCCGCACTTTGACGAAGCTGCCACTGTCAGGGATGAGAGCTTCCTGCGTGTTGCTGTCGACATGTACCTCCAGCTGGTCCAGCTCTTTGTGGGAGGGGAGACCACTGCCATGGCAGCCCTGACTGGCAGCAGCCCACAGCTGCAGGGCCACCCGTGGCCACAGGTAAGCACCCAGCCTGGGGCAGCTCCTGCCAGAGAAGGCGGGTGCTAGCCCTGACCTGTGACTGCCGTCTTCTCCCCAGGGGAGCCCTGTAGAACTGATAACAGAAGCACGTCTCTTCCTGCTACAGTTAATACCTCGGTGCCCACGGAAGAGTTTCTCAGGCATAGCGGAGGTAACCCAGACCCTTCCCCCGTGTTGGGACATACATCAGGGCTCCCCTGCTGTCCCTGGGGCTGAGGAGCTAAGCAGCAGTCTTCCCTCTCACAGCTGCTGGCTGGCCGTGCAGACTGCGACCCTGAGGTGACCAGTGCCCTCCTGCACAGGCACCAGGCTGTGACTGATGTGTACCAAGAACCCCATCTCTTCTGATGGGACCCGACCCATCTCAGGACCAGCCTGGCTCCTTTGTAAATAATTTATTACAAGCATCCCGAGGAGCTCCTGTTGCACCGGAAAGTGGATCACAAACCTCCTTGAGTGCTTTAATTGGGAAAAGGAATCCATTATTCATAATCTCTATCTGGCCCAAGTAGCCCAGTGTTGTAGGAAAAGAAACAGCTGGTCCCAAAGCAGAGGACAGAAAGGTGACATGAAGCACATGCCACACCCACCTGCACCACAGAGCGAGTGCAGCCCAGGCTCCAAAGAGCTAGCAATAGGGAAGCATCTTTAGCACCCATGTTCCACTTGAGTGCACGCCGCTGGACCTGCCTGCTGCCCCACCTGCGGCCCTCAGGTGGGCTCTGGCTTCACCGCCTGGCCTTCCGTGGTCACAGGAGGGCTCAGGGGCCCGGGAGTTGCCCCTGCCTCCAAGGGCAGGGCCTTGTCTTGGGTCTGTGTCAGAGGGTGGACCATGGACATGTGCACGTTGAGATTGTGTGCCTTCTCAAATCGGCGGCCACACTGATCGCAGGCGAAGTCCAGCTCAGTCTCTGCCTTGTGCTTGGTCATGTGGTACTTGAGGGATGCCCGCTGCCTGCATTGGAAGCCACAGACTTCACACCTGGGGGGGCAGAGGCAGTGAGAAAGGCCACCTGTGTCCCAGCCACCTGGAGGAGCCCTACCCACACTTACTGCAGTGGCTTGGCTCCTGAGTGGCGCATCTGGTGGACAAGAAGGTGTTTCCGCTGCTTGAAGGTCTGCCCACACTCATCGCAGATGTAGTTGCGCACCTCTGGGGACAGACAGGGAGTGAGCCCAACCCCCACTCACCCTGGAGGGGCAGTTGTCTCGCTGAGTATCGGGAAGCAGTCTATGACCTGGCCCCAAGCAATTACAGATAGAAGACTAATGAAAAGCATTTCATTAATAAAAACTTCTAAACAGCCTAACAATTTTGTCACACAGCTGGGTCTTCTCCATCAGTGGTGTAAATCTGAAGGTAAAACCGAGACAGAAACCAAATTCTGAGAACCCAAAGTACAAGGTTTAGAGGTCACTGATCTTGAGTGACCTTCCAGCCACTCTGGGGTGGGCAGCCTTCTGCCTGGAAAGCAGCCCCTTGCCTTCCTCAGCAAACCTATGGCCACACCCTAGGCACCAACCTGTGCCACCTGTGGTGGCTTTCCATGCTCAGGTTTTGTGCCGTAGCGTCACCTCTTTAGAAAGCTAAGGCAGCTGTGGTAGCACACGCCTGTAATCCCAACACTCAGGAGGGTGAGGCAGGAGGATTGCTGTGAGTTGGAGACCAGCCTGGGCTACAAAGTGAGCTCAAGGCCAGCCTGAATGCCATAGTGAGACCCTGTCCCAAAAGAAAAAGAAAGTTAACTGTAACCATGACTGGCCTGGTAAGTATGGCTTGAAGATCTGACCTAGAGAAATTCTTGGGTCAGGTCAGGACACATGCAGGAATACTGAAAGCAAAAACTTGGAAATAACGAGTGTAGGATGACAGGAAAATGGCCCACATCTGGTTTCGTTGTGAAACCCCCAGGTACACAATCCAGCAACAGAAATGAGTCACATCTACAGCAGTATGTTGTGTACGGGGCTCAGCTGTTCAGGAATCAGCACAGAGACGCAGCTGTTAGAAGCACACAGCACAAGGGTGCAACAGTGTGTCCTTGGCTTGGGCCCAAGGTGGGGCCCAGGTAAAGATGAGCAGCTAGAACCAACCTTCCAAGGTGGACGGCAGGGTGACTTTGAGGCTCTGACACATCTGTGTGCTGTGTTTTTCACCATTTCTACAATGCACACCAATTTTTACAGTATGAAAAGGATTTTTTTTTTTCTTTTTGAGACAGGGTCTTGATAGGTATCCGTTCAGGCTTGCCTTGACCTCCGAATGATCCCCCTGCCTCAGCCTCCTGGGATCATAGGTGTGGGCCACCAAGCCCAACTATTTTTTTTTTTTTTTTTTGCTGCACCGGGGATTGAACTCACAACCTTGCGCTTGCCAGGCAGGCGCTTAGGCTGCTGAGCTATATCCCTGGCCCCAGCCCAGCTATTTTTTAAAATAATAAACTTGGAAAGGCACGAGGAATTCTATCAGTTTGAAACTTTACATCTTGTAGAAAAAACTGCTCCAGGGCAAGTGTCTGCCCACCACACACCTGTGCAGGTATAGCCTCCTTCCCCAGGACCTAGGAGCACCTGAGTTTATCTGCCCAGTGGGTGGACATGTGGCTGGACATGCTAGGGTCCCAAGCCACCACTCAGACTGGGCCTTGGGGACTCCCTGAGGAGCAGGCACCTGTGTGGATAAGTTTCACGTGGCGTTGCAGGTAGCGGTCGATCATGAACACCTTGTTGCAGCCAGGGTGGGGACAGGGCCTCTCTCGGACCTCCTCATGATGCTCCTTGATGTGCTTCTGCAGGGGGACAGACAGGACACGCTGGCTGCTGTGTCTGGACCAGACCCCACCTCCCCAGGGGCTGCTGGGCACCCTCACAGAAGGGCAGGCCCCACTCCTCTGCAGTCCTAGTGACCTAATCCAGGACCTCACGCACAACGGGCAAGTGCTGTACCACTGAACACCTCAGCCTCCACTAGCTGCTTAAAGCTTCATTTAGAAACTGCTGGGCCCACAGGGAACATCGCTGGAGCAGAAGGCTGGCTCCCCATCCCCTGGGACAGCTGTGGCTATGGCTGAGTCTCCATCAGCCTAGGCACACAAGAGTCTCGGGCAGCACTGGTCCTGGCCCCAAACCCATGCGCTGATGACCCACAAGGTGCCCACCACTCACCTTCATGCCATCAGCTCCACGGTACACGGCTGTGCAGCCCTGGTAAGGACACTTGTAGATGGTGGGTAGCTCCTCCCTGCAAGAGAGTGCACACGTGGAGGTGCCACCCTGACATGAGGCCATCCCACACAGCAGCCCCTCACCTCTCACACCGGAGCTTTTTCTTCCATCCAGGCTTGGGCCCAGGTTTCTTCCGCATTTTTGGTTCTTCAGCCTTCTTGGCTTCTTTGCTTTCACTCTTCTTCGCAGAGATCCTAAAATAGGAAAGAGGCACCCAGGTTCAATGATGGTTCTGATCTCCGCACAGCTGATTCTCATCTTTGTGCGTGCCACTGCAAGCACCAGAGGAGTTCTCAGCACGGGGAGAACTGTCTGGGCCTCAGCTGTCCCCACAGCAGCCACTGTGGAAGGGAAGGCACAGCACTGAAGTGCAGGGCGCATGGGACCCCCCCCCCCCGTGGCTGCCTAGGACCAAACGTCATCTGGAGACATCATGAAAAATGGCAGTGGGGGAGCTTGAGTCAGCCTTTCCCCAGACCACCTCCCACCACAAGTGAGCATCGCTGCCCTGCAGCCAGGACAGCCATCGCCATGGGTGGAAACTCAGTATTAGCTTGCTAGCTACTGGACCAGCCAGGCTGGACCACAGCTGCAGGCATCATGCCATTAAAGAACAAGTTAGTGAGGAACAGAAGGCTGGGGGCTAGCTCAGTGGCACACACAAAAAGATCCAGCAAAGTTGCAGGATACAAAGATCACATGGTGGTGCACACCTGTAATCCTGGCACTTGGGAGGCTGAGGCAGGAGGATCACTGAGTTCAAGGACAGCCTGAACTACATAGGGAGACCCTGTCAAAAACAACAAAAAAACCCCCATCAAACCTATTTCTATACAATGACAGATGGTCCAAAAAAATTCTGTAATTTCTGGTGACAGCATTAAATTTTTAATTTTCATGTGCTGGGGATTAAACCCAGGCCTATGCTGGGTAAGTGCTCTACCACTGGGCCATATTCTCAGTCCTGTTATTTTTCTCTGTGGTTTTCTGCATCTAAAAGTCATATCATCTGTTTTTTTGGATTCTTCTTGATGAACTCTCTCAAGAACCTCCACTATACGTAGAAGAGCAGTGGTGAAAGCGGCGCCCTGGTCCTGTTCTTGACCTTAATGCTTTCAGTACTTCAGCACTGAGTGTGACGTCTGCTCTCAGTTTCCATGTGCCTGTCTTGTCAAGGAAGTTCCCTTCTGGTACTGACAGATGCCTTAAGTCTCAGTGTCCAAAAGGAAAAACAAGTGTATGCATCTCCTTGCGTCTAGAGAGCTTGCCAAGCATGCAGAGACCCTATGTTCAGAACCCAGTGCTGCAAAAATAAACCTTTAAAACAGCTTTTTAAAGCACATGCTGTGTTCAGCTCCTCAGGAGGTTGAGGCATAGGGAGAGTGAACTTGAGGCCAGCCTGGGTAATGCAGGGTGACCATGTTTCAGAAAGGGAGATGGCCTGCCTGTAATTCTAGCACTCTGGAGGCTAAGGCAGAAAGACTGCAAGTTTGAGGAACGCTTGGGATAAATAACAATCTCAAAGCCAAAATGAACTACACAGCAAGACCCTGTCTCAGAGGGGTGGGAGTCCGGGGATGTAGTTCAGTGATGAGAGTGTCCCTGGTTTAATCCCCAGTACAACCAAAATAAATGGCTTGTGTGGTGGTACATGCTTATAATCCCAGCATTTAGGACACTGAGGCAGGAAGACTGCAAGTTTAAGGTCAGCCTGAGATACACATTCCGAGACAAAAACCCCAAGTTGGAGAACTCAAACTGTTTCCCAAACTTACTCCAAAGTTATTCTAGTTAAAACTGTGTTGCTGGTGTTAAGTATAGGCAAAGAAACCAAAAACACTCATACAGTCTCCTGAATCTCAGCGAGGCTCCAAGACCATGCCTGGGGAGAACACAACCTCTTCAGCTGGTGCTGGAAAGACTGGACATTCCCATGGAGAAGAACCAAGTTGGGCCGCTACCTCACAGATACACACAAATTAAATGAGTGCTGGGCTGGGGATTTAGCTCAGTGGCTTAAGCGCTTGCTGGCAGTGTGAGGTCATGAGTTCAATCCCTGGTGCCACCAAAAAAAAAAAAAAATTAACTGAGTGGGACATGACCTAAAGCTAAAAGCCAAAACCTCTGAAACTGTTATTAAGAAAACAAAGGACAAATCTTCATGACACTGGATTTGGCAATAATCCCCTAAATATGGCATCAAACTCACAGGCAACAAAATAAAAAAATAAGCAAAACTGAACCTTATCAGAAGTTAGGGCATTAACGCTACCAAAATAGTGAATAGAATCCACAGGAGAAAATACTGTAAACCACACATCTCATAAGGGTCTGTTATCCTGAATACAGAAAAACTACCCCAGCTAGGCACAGTGATGCCTATAGTCCACCTGCTCAAGAGTCTGAGGCAGGGGATTGCAAGCTCCCCAATAGCTTTGGCCACTTCATGAAACCTGACTCAAAACAATACAGCAGGGCATGGTGGCCCACACCTATAACCCCAAGCACTCTCAGTGGCTGAAGCAGGAGGATCCAACTTGAGCAATTTAACAACTCAGCACAACCTTGTTTCAAAATAATTTTTTTTAAAGAGACTGGTGGTGATGCACCTCAGCACAAAGGCCCTGGGTTCAGTGCTGCAGTAACACACGCACAGAACAACACTCCTACAACTCAACAGCAAAAAGCCAACTCAGCCTAAAAATGGACAAAAGAAGCCAGTGTGATGGAGCAGGCTTGTAATCCCAACACTCGGAAGGCCAAGCCAAGAGAGCCACAAGTTGAATACCAGTCTGGACAACTCAGTGACTCAGTTAAGACCCTGTCTCAAAATTTAAAAATTAAAAGGTTGTGGGTGTAGACGTAGCTCCTTGTGACGACCCTGGATTTGATCCTCCACAGTAGGATAAAAGACTTGCTTTCAGGCACTGTGGCACTCAGTTGTAACCCTAGCAACTCAGGAGGTTGAGGTAGGAGGAGTGCACATTCCCGGCAAGCCTGGGAAACTCAGTGAGACCTTTTTCAAAATAAAAGGGGCTGGATGGGTAGCTCAGAGGTAAAGTACCCTTCAACTCCATCTCCACTACCAAAAACAAAAAAAAGAACCTTGATAACTCTTCAAAGTAGATACACAGATCACCAGTGGCCAGTAATTACAAGGGAAGAGACAGTGACTATTAATAGTCATTGCACACCTGTAGATCACAATGAGGAGACAACATTAGAGTAACAACCAACAAAACCCGGAAATGAGCCGGGCATGGTGGCGCACACCTGTAGTCCCAGCACTCTTGGGAGACTGAGGCAGAAGGATCACTGTGAGTTCAAAGCCAGTCTGGGTTACACAGTTCAAGACCGACCTGAACTACAGTGAGACCCTATCTCAAAAAGACAAAAAAAAAACCCAAAAACCAAAAAACACAGGAAATGTTGGCAGATGCGGAACCCTTTTGCACTGTGGGTGACAAAATAGGATGGTTCATCCCTGTGGAGAAACAGAATAGTGGTTTCTCAGTAAATGAAACTTTTATGTTATTTTTAGTAGTTTTATTTACTATGTCATCTGTGACCGCCCCCCCTTTTCCGGAACAAGGCCTCCACATTGCTCAGGCTGGCCTCCAACTGTGGTGCCCCTGCCTCAGCTTAAGGAGTAGCTGGGATTCAAGGTCCAGCTCACAATTTCATTTAAGGGACACACTCTGAGAGTAAAAAAGGGACTCCTGCATGCACCCCATTATTCCATCCTGTTCACAAGAGCCACAAATGCAATCCCAAACCACAAAGGAATAGATCAACCAAATGTGGTACACATATCCATGCAACAGAGCAGTATTCAGCCAGAAAAAGAGAAATTCTGATACATGCTGCAATCCTGATGACCTCTAAGGCAAGAAGCCAGTTGCAAAAGGGCAAATGCTGTGGCACCTAGAATGGACACCTAGATCAGTGGCTGCCAGGGCCTAAGGAGTAGGGAAATTGTAGAGTCACTGGGGTGATGAAACATCTGCAAATGGAATGTTAATGCTGAGACCATCTGTGCACTTAAAGATAGTTAAAGCAATTTATTTTTTTATTTTTTTGCTGCACTGGGGATTGAACTCACAACCTTGCGCTTGCCAGGCAAGCACTTATGCCACTGAGCTAAATCCTGGTCCTTGTCTTTTTGAGACAGGGTCTCACTATGCCATTCAGACTGGCCTTGAGCTCACTTTGTAGCCTAGGATGGTCTTGAACTTGCAACAATCCTCCTGCCTCAGCCTCCCGAGTGCTGGGATTACAGGCATGTGCCACTGGGTCCAGCCAGTTAAAGCAATTTAAAACAAATATTTTAAGGAACTGTCATGCTCCTCAAAGTGTGCTAAGAACAGCCTTTCAGGTAACGTGCAGGCTGCTCCTCTCCTCCCTGTCTAGTAAGTGTCCACTGTCCCCTCCGGGCCTGGCCTCTTCTGTCAGGGACTGGCCAGCTCCTCTACACTGGCCCACATATTTCTTGAGCAAGAGGCTCCAGGAAGCCTGCAGTCCTGGTGCTGGGTGTTTAATAGTGACACAAACCACCCCCTGGCTGTCCTGGTCCCTCAAGGTGCAGGCCTTAGTGTTCACCTCTGGCTGGCAGCACAGTGCTCAGACCAGCACATCACAGAAGGCTTCCTGTCTGCCACAGCTCTGTCTGGAGTTGGAGAAAGAAGATTGAAGAGGACACAGGCTGGGGTGCTGCTCAGGGCCTTATCCTTGCAAGTTCCCATTGGGGACTCACTACAGCACTGAGGGACCAAGCAGCCTCCAGCTCTGCACATCATGGCCACCAGAGGCCTGTGTCCATGACTCCCAGCCCTACCTCCTGCAGGGTGCAGTCCCACTAAAATAACCCTTTCACAGGAGCCTCTTAAAAGGGCCCCAGTCCAGAGCACACTTCTGTAACCCCAGCTACTTGGGTCATTGAGGCAGGAGGGTTACAGGTTCTAGCCCAGCCTCAGTAACTCAGTGATACCCTAAGTCAAAATAAAATTTTAAGACGATGCAGATTTAGCTCAGCACTTGTCACGTTCAATACTTTAAAAAAAAAAAGCTTGTATCCCTGAGGTCCCAGAAGTGAGCAATGCAGCAGAGTACACCATCCCCCTCAGCAGCAGGGGCTCAGCAGAGCAACCCCTCAGCCTGTCCCTGGAAAGGGGACCCACTTGCCCCCTCCAATCTCACCTCTGGATGCCAGTACTACCACCTGTCACTTTACACTGCTGGCAGCAAGCAGCAGAAACAGACTCCAGACCACACTGAGAGCCTCAGTCTGCAGTAGTCACCTCCTCATGGTAGCCCAAGTCTGCACCCAGCTTTGCATCCTGGGAAGAGGCCTCAGCTGGCACTACTAACATTTCTGCTTGGCCCCCAGCTGGCTTCTTGTCCACTCTGAGGCCAGCTAGAGCACTTGCTTGGTCCTGAGTTCCTCTCTCCCTGTGTCTCCTCCTCGCTACCTCTCCAGGAAGAATGTGTGTACATGAGTAAAGGAAGCCAAGCTCACCTCTCAATCTTTGTTGTCAGGCTTTCATGTATGAGAGCATGGTACCCAAACCCACTTGCTCTCTGAATTTCACTGACTTTGAAATGCTCAGGAGCATCTGATGACCAATTCAGTCATCATCCAGCTGTTGCATATTTTGGGCCCTTCTGGCAAGGGGTTGAGAGGAGAGGGACACAAACGAAAACTAGCTCTCTTTGCCAGGACCCTGTATCTGACTGAAAGAAAGGAAATCTCTGAAAAGGGAGGGTCAAAGCAAAGTCGCATAGTAACAAGGAAGCAGACCATAGCTGGCTGACTTTACTACTGCGTGTGAGTCAGAGTTGAGAGTGGTCCCTGGGAAGAATGGTTAGGGTGGGAGGCCCAGGGAACACTGGAAAAAGCACTGGCAGAGGACCACAGAACTCTCCTAGAATAAGTCCAGGTTTTGTCAACAGGGTTGCCTGCCATGTCATGGTGACCAGGTGTAAGCTCTGAGCTGACAGGGGGACTCTGTAACCAAGGGGGCTTCTCCTTCCATGGACTCTCACCTGGCCACACGGCTCGGCCACGCACCCTCCCGGCTCACTGAGCTCACTCACTCACCGGGCTTTTGAGGTTGTGCCAAAGGAGCAACAGGAAGTGAGCTAGACTGGAAGACCTGGATGCGGAGGTCCACTGCTCACGCTTAGCTCCTAGTACCAATCCTTATGCTTCCCTCTGAGGTCCCACCCGACCCCATGTGCCTGCAGCAGGCAGAAGAGCACCCTTACTTCTTTTCTGGGTAAGGCTCAAAAGACTCGTCCGAAGACTGTGCATTTTGTTTGTTGTCATTTTCATCTTCACTCAGGAAGTCTCTAGGAAAGATGAAACAACTTTCAGCAGAGGTTGTCAGCCTGCATTGGGCAACAGACCCAACCAGAACTCCTGTCTGGAGACACCACACAGCTCCCACAGCTATCTCACTTTTCCTGAAAGTGTGTTATAAAACTCAACTTCCTCAAAAGTCTAATCCCATTTCCTAACAAAAGTGCAAGCCAGAGTCACTAAAACTGAACAAGCTGATAACCCCTTCCCACCCCTGACAAGGCATGCTCGCCTAGAGCCAGGATCCCAATAGGAAAGACTTTTCTATGGGGCCAGGTAGGTGTGGAGACTCAGAGGAAGTGGGCTTCCAGGCAGGTGGCCTTTGATGTTACCACCTCAACAGGAATAGGACCAGGACCAGGAACAAAGCACCTGTGAGGCGGGCAGGTTCCTTGTCAACCATTTCAATGTTCACCAAGTGAAGAAAAAAACCTGTGATCTTTCCACTCTAAAACAGGAATTGCGCACTGGGGATATAGCTCAGCAGCATAGCACCTGCCTGGCAAGTGCGAGGTCCTGAGTTCAATTCCTGGTACTAAATAAATAAATAAATAAATAAAACAGGAATTGCTATTTGGTGCCTGCTGGGCAGCAAGCAGAAGTAGGTTAGCAAGCCCACAGTGGCCCCAACAGGCCACCACCTGCCTGGACAGAAGAAGGCCTGAGGTTGCTGGCTGTCACCCCTGGGTCCCCTGCTCTAGTAAGGGTACAGCTGTATCCTGCCAAGGCCATACGGCAGACAGAAGG
>RJWT010044366.1:0-11800 GCA_004365215.1 Cuniculus paca
ATCTTTCAAATTTTTCTTTAGGAACAGAATAATACATTAAAATTTTCTTAAAGTGTAAAAAAACTAAAATTCCTCATTTACACTAAAAGTTGTTGATGAAAGATGAAAGTAATTACAGTGACAACTGTAACTAAAATGAAAACTGGATCTGCAACAGTTAGCATAAAGATATAATAAAGTACCAATGTAAACTGGTGTCAATGGAGGTACCAACGTTAACCGTGCATAGTCTTTGTCCCTCAAAGGAAAGAGAGCAGGTGAGTGCTCTAATGGGGTTCTGTCTTCCATTCCCAACAGTAAGGTGGCTGTGTCTTTTGCCTGGAAGTGCGGCTCCCTATCAGGCCCTTAGGGATGAAAGCAACACTGATGAAAGCAACACCATTATTCCTTGGGTTTCCAGTCATTCACAGACTTATTCCTTGCCCTCGTTCCTTTCTTATGTGTACTCATCACTTAATAACCTCTACCACTGATATAAGTTGTCCACTATTTTTATCAATCTCAAAAGGTGAAAACTGGATTAACTGTGATGTGGTGGTACATGCCTGTAATGCCTGCACTTGGGGAGGCTGAGGAAGGAGGATTGCTGCCAAGTTTGAGGCCAGCCTGAACTACAAAGTGAGACACTGTGTCAAAAAACTAAAAAGAACAAAAACTGACACTGTCTCAAAGCAGATACTTCTGTTTTTTTCTGCCATGTAGTATCTATGTGGGCATGGGGTTGATGAAAGGATTGCTAAGCTTGTGGTAAAAAAAACACTCACCATTATTCAAAGTGTGAAAACATAATACAGTAAAAATTCCATGCATGGATCTGGCATGCTTTATTTGTGTTTCTGTTTTGGTACCAGGAATTGAATTCAGGATCTTACACTTGCGAGGTAGGCACTGTGCCACTGAGCTATATCCCCAGCTGGGCAAGCTTTATTTGTAAATATCTATAAAGAGTTATTAAGTTTGAAACTCTTGTCTATCAATAAAACTGCTAATGGGAAAGAGAGTCTTTGGATAACATAAATCAAAATGTAGACATTAAAATGCAGTGTGCACATGAGTTCAGGAGCAAATGACAAAGCTTTAAAGGTCTTTAAAGAGCTCTTTATGGCTTTATGAAGTAAAGCATTATTTTGACATATGCTCTTGCTTAAACAAAGGCAGAACATTTTAGTTTGATTCCTGGTATGTCACCAACATGGCTGACACTGTATCTGTTTCCGTTGTGAGGCCCAAAAATAGTAGAGATAACAACTGGGACAATGAAATGGAAACTCATCTCCAGAGATTACTTGGACAGGAGTACTTCATTAATGAAGTCAAGGAAGGACTAAAGATAAAGAAGTATCCAATAGACTAAATGAAGAATGGAAAGTTCACACTGGGCAAAAGCCAGGAAAATGAGTGGAATGCTATATATGGACAGAAAAGAAAACAAAGCACATGTGAATTCAGAGGAAGATGATTTTCCCCATGCTAAAAAAAAAAAAAGTAAAAAAGTATTCATGTTTAACAAGTCTAACTCAACTGCAGTTATCAACATGAGCAAAACAACAGTAAGTCAACTGATAAAAATATGGAAATTTTTCTCAGTGTCTAATCTGTTATCCTATGTGTTTATCTTCAGATTTGATATCTAAGAGAAAATGTCTCTGATTGACTAAAAAATAGTAATAAAAGGCACAGTTGGATATGAAAGTGAAAAGAGCCTCCTAATAATAAAAAAGCAAATTTTTCAAATAAATTCTCAGCCCATGTTTCAAGAAATAGTTTTTAAATCTCTGACATTAAAATTAGTCAACAAGCTATATGTAGTAGTTTGAAAAAAATGCTGAAACATTTTCTGATACTGTTTATTGACAACTTACTTCAAAAAGATGCTGCAAAGGATTGGACTGAAGTTTTTCTTCATAGCCAAACAGTTGGAAGCCAGTCCCCAGAAGACCTACCATAATAAAGTATTATAAAATAAAGTAGTAAATAAAGTATTATAAAATAGAACAGTAGAACAGATACAGTTCTATAAAGAGATCAGCCTCTCACAATTATGTATCCTGAGAACGGCAAAACACATTTTTTTAAACTTTCTGTTATCCTACAAACTGACACAAGTCAATTTTAATATACTGAATCATACGTTTAGTACTATATATTTAATAGATTAATAAAATTAAGATTCACAGAAATCAAGACCATGTATTAATCAAAGGCAGGATCTAGGAGTACTCTAACTTTGTATTAACAGTGTCCAATACTTCCCTAGAAAACAAATATTTATTGAGCAGCTTTCCATGAGGCACTAGACACTCAAAATTTGTGAAAAACAATTTTTTAGGGACTGTATCCCAGGGCTTTGTACTGAGCTACATGCCCACCCTCTGCCAAAATAAAGTCGTCATCTGTTCAAACGTAGATTCGACACTCACAGATTGAAACAAACTCAGATCAAAACTACTCTTTTTTTTTTTTTTGGCAGCACCGGGGATTCAACTCACAACCTTGCACTTGCCAGGCAGGCACTTAGGCCACTGAGCTAAATCCCTGGCCCTTCAAAACTGCTCTCAAAAGAAAATTTTATTACACATAGCTTTTTTTATGATTATTTTCTAAAACAATACAATAACTGAAACCCAGAACTGGCAGAGAACATGTGTCTCATGGCCTTTCAAATGAACAATCACTCTAAGCAAAACCCCAGAGAGTGACTTCTATTATCTAGAGACCTGGAAGGCAGGCAGAGAGCAATGTCTTTCACTCTGTGCCTGGGGAAGAAGGACTCCCTCCCAAGAAAGACACACAGAAATTAAGGTCATGTTAAAGAAGTTCTCCAAGATGGATAATAATGGTCAACCAGACTGGTTTTGGAATTAGCAGTCTAATAGTTATATTAAGAGAAACTATGTTTTTTTCTCCTTTAACTTTAGAAAAATAAATCGCTTAACAAGAGCCCAGTAACACTCACTTTCAGAAAATATTTTTCTTTTTCAATGCTCAGTGATGATTAAAAACCAAAGACAAATTGCACTTCATTGCTTTTTTTTTTTTTAATGTGTGTGAATCAAAAATTTCTGTAAAGATTCAGTTAAAAAAATCAATCACATGGGTCGGGGTTTAGCTTAGTGGCATAAGCACCTGCCTGGCAAGCATGAGGTCATGAGTTTGATCCCCGGTACCAGAAAAAAAAAAATCAATGATGCTTCTGGAAGAATTGAAATAAAGTTTACTTTGAGACAGGGTCTCACAAGTCATTAAATTGCCCCACTAGGCTCAAACTTGTGATCCTCATGCTTTCAGCCTCCCAGAGTGCTAGGATCACAGGCACATGCTATTATGCTTCACTGATTTGAACCTTTAAAAGAAAATACATGTGATTTTAAAGCTAGAAAAGGAAATTCCTAGTATAGACTGAATATTTATATTCTCAAGAAATTTTGCTAAAAGATGACCATAATTTCAGTTTGAAAGGGTATATACAGCCTAGGCCAACAGCAGTAATAAACTGATTATTTTGAAAATCAATTTCTACAACTATGTCAATTACCAAGCTTCGGATCTAAAGGGCTTTGCTGAAGTACATTTTTCTATATAAGGCTCAGTAGAAAGTAGAATTCTACTAAACATAGGGAAATACAATACTTGAAAATTTAAAGGATGACTGAAGTTCCACTCACTTTCAAACAAGAACAAATGTGATTATGATTCAGGCTCCTGGTAACAGGGTATGGAAAGATGCCCAGTGAGTATTAAAACATACAAATGGAAAACTTAAGACCATTCTATTTAACATTCACTCTAATACATGTTCAGAAACTAATTCTATGCTTTGGAACCATCTGCCAGCTTTCAAATGGGGATAGCTGAAACAGCAAAATTATAATTCTTCAATAATGATGGCTATAATGGAAATATTGACAGATCATTAACCATAGTAGTCCTTTAGAGAAAAGTCACTATAATAAAATCCTGCAGCTAAAATTTAATGAATACCATAATCACATATTTGTCAAGGCCTATGAAATGCCTAAATCAGTCAAACTATTAAGTCTGACTGCTGAGCCTAGAGCCTAAGTATTAGACTACCAATTGTGAATTGCAGGTGGACTTCTAGAATGCAGAACACGTTTCCTGATTTTTCTGCAGTGAATAGTAAGGGTACTGTTAACACATGCAAGTTCTGTCCTTTCCAGTGTCTGAAAAAAATTTTCATTAACTAAAAAGAAAAACATTCATGAGATGTCATGATAAATCCCATATAATAAATAAACTGTCCTTTCCTTGAAAATCATAATTTCACTTCTCTAGCTGTAGAACACAGGAAAATCAATGAACTTTAGAACTAGCAATGCATACTGCATACTTACAGAAGTTTTAAAATATTACCTAGCCTTCCTTTTGGATTACTATTAGAAAACACTTCCCAGGAAAGTTTTATTCACTCTAGGTGCCTCTTATGTGAGAAAATAAGAGGCACAAAAATAAAGAGATAAAAAATAAGGCACAGTTCAGGCCTTCAAGGAACATACCATCTATCAGGGAAGAGAAACACAAAAAGAATGTAACAAGAGAAAAGCCTCCTTGAGTAGAGCTGGGGACTAGGAATTTGGTGATATGAAACATGGGCAAGAGTGTGTCTGCATGTAAAAAAATGCTTTACACACACGGCATTAGGGCTGGATCTCAAAAATTATAAGAAGTTCCTATTTCACATACACTAGTCCTTCACTACTACAACAGCTTCATTTATCTTGCCCTTCCATTCCTGGATGACTGATTTATACGAGGTAGTTATAGTTCTGAGTAAATTGGTGATGTGCAAGGTAATTTGCAGTACAGTACTCACCTGTTTGGATCTTACTTTCTTCCTTTCTCTCCTTTTTAACCCCATCCACTACCACTGTACAGTTAAAGGGGAAGTCGAAGTATATTTTGTTTCTCTTCTGGGCCACTCATCCATGATAGGATAACAAATGTCATTCCATGTGGAGTGGCCCAGGGAGACTGGACTTAACTAGATTTAAAAATGGCAAGGTGATATAAAAGAAAATAAAACAAACAGAAATGTCTTCTAAAAATTTTTTTTAAATGGCAAGGTTGTAGCTTATAAAGGGTATACAGCTAGATTTATTTCTTCTCTGCATACTACCTTCTTCATTAAAACAACTGACTCTGTGAGGGGGGGTGTATGTGTGTCTGATTGCAGGGCTGTTCTGAATGTGTGACATTTCCTTTCCAAAACTATGTGGTGAGAATTACTCCTATTAAATAAAATAACATTACAAGCTGGTGAATGGTAGAGTATGTGTTGTGAATACACGAGGCTCTGGATTCAATCTGCAGCAAGACAGACCAAACCAAACCAAACTAAACCAAACCAAACCAAACCAAAAAACATAGGGCACACTATTTCACCCGAAGGGATTTTGCCTATACTTTGTTCCGATGATCAAGTGACATGATATTAAAAAAATTAAACTTCATAATGAAATGAAAAAATCTCAAATGTACTTACCAAACTGCATGCCCCAATCTCCAAGGTAATTTATTCTTGTTACTTGATGTCCTAAAGCTTCTTTAAGATTTGCTATAAAATTTCCTAGTAATCAATAAAATATATTTTCTTATATTTGTTACTCATTTTGGCTTAAGAATCATGTGCTTCTCTAGTATGAAAGCATAATAGAAAATTCACAAAATTTACTAACTCAGTTTTTTAAAAAGTAAAACATTCATTCATTTTTCATCTAAGTTATAGACAGAATTTTCATCAATATTAGAGAAGACACACAATCTCTAGTCAATTCCAAGGACAGAATATAAAGGAATCTTAGTAATAAGACATGTATAACTTGGCTGTACCCTAAGATTCTGAGCCACCATGTTGTTTTTGTTTGTTTTTCTAAATAGTTCACTCGATTTCCTTTCAATCACTAAAGTCTATCCTACACAAGCCTACCCCCAAAGCACACAGAAATCCAAGGTTTTCACCTTCCTGTACAGCTGACATGGATTTGACAGACAACTTCATTTCTACTGTTTTCTAATGAGCCCCATACTGCAGAGACTGGAAACCTGAAAGTCTATTTCCTAGAATCTCTTGTGGTTACTGTTTCAGAAGTCAGTCCTCGTAAGCCTGGGCAATCAGATACACTGCATGACATTTAGAAGAGATGCTACTTTTCATTTTTTTGACAAACAGTTATGGGGCTTTGGACTGTGTTGTGTGTGCGCGTCTGTCTGTGCATACACACAAGCATACACATGCACGAGTACATTCTACTAATAGAGGTCCTAGTGTCTTGTCATGGCCTCTGAAGGAAATGAAAGACAGGTCATGGGGTCACCTGTTTTACCTGTGTGGATTCTAGAAGACATAAATGACATAAAATAGTGGCAGTTTTTGGACCGTGGCTGTGGCAGTTCAATTTCACGGAAGAGGAAATGATGGCAGAAATGGCAGGGTCTTCTTTGATAACCAAGTTCGTGGTACACTTTTGGAAATCATTTAATCTAATCCCTCTTCAGTCCCCCATCAACTCTGCAAACCATTCAATATTCTGTCATAAATTCCTTGTTTAAGAATGGATTAGTTTTCTGCAAAGAGACTCTGATACGCATACTTGATTTAAATTACAGCTATTTTTTTTTGGTATGTGTGAGCTTTTTTTTGGTCTTTTTGAGACAGAGTCTCACTAAGCAGTTCAGGCTGACCTTGGGCTCACTTTGTAGCTGAGGCTGTTCTCGAACTTGAAACAATCCTCCTGCCTCAGCTTCCTGAGTACTGGGATTACAGGAGTGCGCCACCATGCTCTGGCTTGTGTGAGCTTTTGTATTTCTAGAAATTCCAAATCAATATAGTCTCAGCAACAAGGAATATCTTCAGTTAACACTCAGACTATCTGCCCAGTGTTCTTAGCACCTTGTTACCTCCTAAATCCAATCGAATCTCTGAACTAGCCTTTTGGAATCAGGACCAATTTTACATCTTGGCCAGAATACCTACTGTTCATGTGATCTTAGGAAAGTTACTTTTGATATCTGAATTTCTTCATCTATTCACCAAAGTGAACAGCACTTACCAATCAGGGCTGTTGTGACATTATGTGAAATAACACATGAAAACACTGCATAAATAAGATCTCAATAAATACTATCTCTTCCTGGTCCATTTCCCTTAACTATCAAAACAACTTTTTGTGTCCTACCTACCATTTACTCACTCCTGAACTTTGATTTATTCATGTAACTTTTCCTATATAGTGTATTTCACACATTCCTTTTCATCAAGTCTTATTATTTCCCCTTAAAATGCTCCCCAAGAACTTTGTAACAATGACAGCTGACCCCACTTCAGTGATAATCTATCCTATAAGTGCTCATTTCTTCAATTCTAAGAAGTATTTGAGTATAAACAACTTTCTTTGAGCATGAAATAGATTTCTACACTGGACAACAAATTAAATGAGATAAACTCCAAAGTCCCTTCTAATTCTAATATTATATAATTATAATCTGGATTTTAAATTGGACTGCTGCAAAATGCAATGCTTTAACTGGAAATCTTAAGTATATTAAACAAAGAAGCATTACAGATATGAAATAGTATAAAGTAATCTGTATTAGAATAGCCTTGTCTTCATTTCCAGTCTTGAACATTACTGCTACTGCTCACATTACTGAGAATGAGTTTTTTTTTTTTTAATGTAAAACATGTGAATAACAACAAAACCTGTGGGGAGTGGTTGAGCCAGGGCTGAGCCTGAGGTCAGCAAACTCCTTGAGAGTAGAGTAAAGCCAGTTCCCAGGACATGGAATGACAGAAGCAGACTGTGCGAACAAGTTGACCTCTAGCTCAGATGCGTATCAGCAAGTGTCCAGCCTTGGTATTCTTCCTTGTTAACTATAGCACAGATGGCTTCAAAAATGTTTCATTTTCAGTGTTCTCAGCAAAACACTGAGACCTTACACTCTGGACCCTGTCAGGGACAGTTCCCTTTTTTCACTTTATATAAATAAAGACACTGGGGTAGGGACTTTGTCGCTGCCTCTCCATCAGAGAGGTCAGATCCCACCTGGTCCCAGCTTTTTTTATGTCTTGTTTCTTCTTAATCACCCATCACCCCTCTCAGGACCCCATTCCCCCTGCAGGTCACCACAAAAACCAACTCAGAGAGTTACTGTCATTCTCACATGACTTTTATTTTTGCATGCATCAGTTCTTCTACATATGTACACATATTTTCAGAATGGTAAAACCCTAATATACAAGTTAAAACAGATTTTGGAGTAATACTTGGTTTTGAAATTTCATCTTTAAATTTTTAAAGCGAATTTTCCCATCTCATATAATATTTAATAAACCTTAGGCTCATATCAATGTAAGCCTTTTTGTGTGTGTGTTTTTCTTCCTGTGCTTTTGTAATTTTAATATTAAACTATTATACCATATTATCCTATATTACCCCAAAGGCATGTTTAAGTATTTTCTTTTCCTTTTTTTTTTGGTACTGGGGATCGAACTTACAATTTTGTGCTTTGACACACAGGCACTGTGCCACTGAGCTAGATCCCTGGTCCCTTAAGTATTTTCTGTGAAGGTAAACACTTACCTATGATAGTAGAACGCAAATGTCCAACATGAAATTTTTTGGCAACATTAGGTGAACTGCAAGAAATCGCAGAAGTTATTTTTATCATAAAAACAAGAGTCCTAAGAATGAACTAGATCATGCCCTCCATAGGTTCACATAATTAGGAACGAAGCCCTCTGGCAATTTAGGGCAAAGATATAAGCAATTTAAAGATAAACTAGAATTCAGAAGACTCATTTTCATGAAATTGATCCTGTGATTCATGAGGTAGTATCGTACACAGGACTGTCACACAAATGAAGCAGATACACTTAAGAATTGATTAAAAATATGAAGAGATTCAGAGATATTCTTGACCAAAACAACATAGGTCACTGAGAATAAGTTTAGTGCACCCATTCTCAAAATCTTTACCCTCTTAAATAGTACTGAAGGAACCCAAAGACAATTGTTCTTATGAGTTAGATATGCCAGTAAATACTATCAGAAATTAAAACTAAAAAATGTAAAAATATTTATGCATAAAACCTCCCAGAATAACCAGAGCTGTGATTTACCACTCCAAATTCTCAATCATCAGATTTATCTCTGTATGTGCTCAAGAAGTTGTAATCAACCATTTAATTGTAGCAAACACTTCTAAAGCACTTTACATGTATTAACTCACTTAACACTCATAAGTATTCTGTTATGTGCTGCTTGAAAACTTCATTAAGTTTTCAATATTAAAAAATATAAATCAATGTGAACATAGATGGTTAAAAGTTGTAAATTAGAGCTTAAATTTTGGTTGGTCTCTATTGTCTTGTTGTATGTCATTTTAAAGAGTATTACAATTGAAAAACTTGATTCTATGGGTAAGTAAAAATAATTGTGGAATTATGAAACTATATAGCTGTTCATTCAAGTATTATTTACAAATAAAGCATATGTTCTTGTATAAGCTTAAAAAAATAAGGAATCTTCCATTTCTAACCAAAGGAGAATAACAAAGATTTGGATTTATCCTTCTGCCTTTAAGCAATCAGAAAACTAGAAAAATATATGAAAACCTGATTCTATGAAACTAGATAACAGGAAGTAAAGGACTATAAAACCTCTGAGAAAATGACAGCAAACAAGCTGAGTCCTCAGAGTACACCACTTTACTGCCTTCCTACTAAATTTGTGGGATACAGCCAAAGCAGAAAACTCTAGGGCATGAAATGTTTATGTGAGAAAAAAGGGAAAGTTTCAAATCAATAACCTCCTTTAAGAAACTAGAAAAAGTTAGATTAAAAAAAAAAAAGAAAGAAACTAGAAAAAGTGGACAAATCAAATGTAAAGTAAGCATAATAAAAAGAATAGGAAAGGGTATCTTAGCAGAGAGAGGAAAGAGGCAATAGCAGTTAAGTTTCAAGTCTTGCACCAAGTTCACCATGACAGACTGTCACCTACCCTGGTACTTTACCACACTCCTCCTAAGTCTGACAAATCTATATTACATGAGAATCTACACTATCAGCCGTGAGGTAGTAAAAGTACTCAGGCTTCAGAATCAGAGTTAGCTCTATGAACCTGGACAATTTAACCCAATATTATCATCATAATTTAGGGGGAAGTGTTTTGAAGACAGTGATAATATCTTTTGCTTTTTTAGGGGCAAGTTGTCCGATCTATTTGCCTAGTCTATGTTTTAAAAATTCTCTTTTACCTCTCTTTTGCAAAAGAAATTCAAGAATAATGTTTTCTATCAATTTAACACTCCCCCCCCCCCATTGTCTCTACCTTGAAATCACAATAGTAAGTAAACACTGCAACATTCAGAAAACTGTTAAAGGAGAGAGGAGCAAAGACCCCCAGCAATGCTAGATGAAAATTGCCACAGAGTAAAGCTGGCTGCTGATATAGGCTCTGCCTTCACTAGAATTAAGATACTTATTTAAGTTTCAGTCTTTGAATGCTTTAAAAAAAAAAAGAGGCACAGTTCCATAAACAAATTACTACACAAAAATCTAAAGAATACAACTCAACTAGAACAAGTTACTTTTAGATCCTTTTTTTTGAGGATTTTGTGTGTGTGCACATGTGCAGTACTAGGGACTGAACCTAATGTCTCACTCTAAACAAGCACACTACCATTGAACTACAATCTCAGTCCTTTTTGTCTTCTGAGATGAAATCTCACTGTGCTCAGGCTGGCTTAAAACGTGAGATCCTCTTGCCTCAGCCTCCCGAGCAGCTAGAATTATAGGCATTGCTTCAGACACTTCCTAACAAGCATAAAGGGCATGTGGAGGAGAGGGGGCAATAAGGAACAAAAAGGAGAAAAGCCAAGGAAGGAGAAAAGAAGACAAGTCTTGGTATTTTGAGAGTTCAGCTGGGAAAAAAGGATGGTAAAGGTGAAATAAAAATGTAGAGCTAAGAACTGAGTACACATGGCAACTTTTCCAGTTTTGAGAAACTTAAAATGGCATTTCTGAAAGGATAAAAGAAGCATGGTAATAGATACTGTACTGCCTCCCTATGGTTTTCCTCTTCCTGCTGGAAGTGCCTATCCAGAGAATGAAACTAAATGTCCTTCATCAATTCAAAGATACGAATGAACTACAGATGGCTGTAAATTTTTTTTGGTCAATTTCACCATCAAGAGATCACCCCTTGAACCTGGAATGATTTTGTGACTTGCTTTGACCAGAAGAGTGAGAAAAGTGATGTTAGATAGGTTTCATAACTAAATGATTTCACTATTCTGGAACCCTGAGAAGCTTGTAAAAAGGTCTGGCTAACCTGCTACAGAGACAGTGCAGATAGAGCAAGATTCATGACCAGACAAGTCAGTGAGCTACTAGGTTTCTAGTCTCAGTAAAGGTTTCAGAAGACCAGTTACATAAGGGACCTGGGGCCAGCAGAACAATCAGTAAGGTAGACCTAAACGACCCACCCCTCTCCCATTTCCTGACACGTGCATAAAATGGTTATTACTTTAGAAAAAAATTGTTTTATTAGTACATGTTTGCAATACGTAATGATTTTTTACCCTATACCCCATGGTTGTTGTTTTAAGGCATGAATCAGATTTGGTAAACCTTCTCTTAAGCAGACAGGAAATATTTTAATAGGTTTTTGAGCCATCTGGTCTCTGTCTCAACTACTCAGTTCAGTTCAGTTTCACTGTGCTAAAATGCCACCACAGTATAAGAACAGCTACTGCAGACATAATGCAAACAAATGTACAT
>RJWT010044367.1:0-11794 GCA_004365215.1 Cuniculus paca
AAGAAAAAAAAAAAAAAATCCATCAGTGCCACTTCCCTCTCCAGCTGGGGTCCTTTATTAATTGAAAGTGGCCTCATAGACTAAACTCTCTGGCCTGAGGTAGTGAGGTGGGTCCCCCCCCCACACACACACACTATTTCCATGCCTCCCCCAGGTAACCACAGCCAACTGCTGAAGGCCTAAAGTGAGGCAAAGTCCACAGGCCACATCCTGACTGCTAACTGCATTATGGTTTAATTTTAACCCCTCACTGTCAACCACTCTCCCTCCACACAATTGAATCTTTATTCTCCTACACAGCACTGACTTTGGTGTTCTTTGTTTGCCGGAAAACAGAACCTTAAATCAGAAAACTTCCATTTTGGGTTCTGGTACCACCCTGTTTTCTCTCTGTTCCTTGCTGTCTCTCATCAGCTCAGGACCATTTCCCTTCCAGGACAGGGTACACAATGACTCCCATGATGTCAAGTAAAAATGGCTTTGGACTCAATGCCAACTACCTCTGAGCTCTTATATCATTACAGCAGCAGACCACACTTCCCTGCACGGGGTCACAGAAGGCTGGCATTTACCAAACGGTAACACCCCTTCCCTTGCCCAGAAGCAGTGATAGAAGCAGGGGGAGCAAGCTAGGCAGAGGAAGAGCCAGGCTAAAGGACACGTCACTCTTGGGGTGCTGCGAGCTCAACACCAGCAGCCAGGAGGGATGCCTCCTGCCACTGCGCAACCCAAGAGCTCTTCTGGATTGGCTCCAGGGCCAGCCTTGCTACCAGATGCAGTCCCTCAGCCCTTCCCAACCAAATACTAAATACTTTGAGACTCTTTCTGGATCACGCGGAGCATAAGGGTTTTCCTGAATACTAGGCTCTCCAAGTAGATACTGCAGGTGTAGCGTCCTTCGTCAGACTGCTTCACTCTCTGGAGCATGATGGTACCATCGTTGTGAGCAATGTTCCCCATCAGGTTTACACGGTTCTGGAAGCGGCCCTGGTACTGGGGGTATGTCACAGGCTTGTTGAGGGTGTAGTGTGAGACAATCTCCTCCTAGAACAGAAAGGCAAAAAGCATGAGATTTCTAGGACTGGAAGGGAGGAGTTATGGGGAGAAGAGGAGGTGGGAAAATCCCAGGATTCACAGGACCCTGTTATATGAAAATAAGAAAGGTATTATCAGGAGAGAAAATCATAGATAACAAACTTGTGTACACACATGTGTATGTGTATGAGTGTCTGTGAAGGACATCACTAAACCATGAACAATTGTCCCAGCAGAAGATATGGATTTTTTGTTGTTGTTGTTGTTAATTGAGAATAAAGGACTTTTAGCCGGGTATGGTAGCACAGCTCCTTGGGAGGCTGAGGCAGGAGGACCTCAAGTTCAAGGCCAGACCAGGCATCTTAGTGAGATACTGTCTCAAAATAAAATAAAAATTTAAAAAAGGGATAGGGGTATAGCTCCATGGTACAGCACATACCTACATTTCTCCAATATTTATTTGTAAAAAGGCTAACGTGCACTTTTGCTTTTTATGGCATTTCCAGTTGGATTTCAAGCAAGCACCCAAAACATGTCCAAACTTGAACTCCTACTTGCTCCCCTAAACCAGTTCCTTCTAGTCAATGCCTTCTTCCAGATGTTTAGGTTATAATCACTCTTAATTCTTTCTTGAGCAACTCACATCTAACTCCTCAGTAAATCCTGTCACATCTACCTTCAAACTACACCCTGGAGCCACTTCTCTCCTCCCCCACGTCACACTCCTGGTTCAAACCGCCGCTTTACCTCTCCCCTGGATTCCTCAAGGGCTTTTTCACTTGTTTCCCTGCTTACTTTTCACTACAATCTATACTCAGCACATGAGCCTTTAAAAATGTAAGCTACATCACGACACACTCCTTTGCTTACAGCTTTTCAATAGCTTCTTGTACCCATGGAAAGCACATGGTTCTACATGATGTGCTCTGGTGCCCTTTCATGCTCTGATTTTGTCTTTACTTGCTCTCCCTCACCAACCCCAGTCACAATGACTTCCTTGCTGCTTCTTAAGTCCTGGCCTCAGGGCCTTTGTACTTGCTGCTTCCTTATGACTGGAATACTCTCTTCCTTCCTCAGACATGCACGTGGTTCCCTCCTTTCGCTTCCTTAGACTACTGCTCAGATGTCACCTTGGTAAGGCCTCTCTGACCACCTACACAAAACGCGGCTTCTCTGTAACTCTTACTGCTATCTGATATATTACACATTCATTTCTTCATTATTTTATTGTTTCTTTCCTCCATCTTGATTGTAAGTCTTCCATCAGGACAGGAGTTGTGACTATTCATCACAAAGCACATGCTATAAAAATACTTGTTAAAGGGCCAGGGATATAGCTCAGCAGGGCAGTGCCTGCCTGGCAAGCATGAGGTTGTGAGTTTGATTCCCAGTACCAAAAAAAAAAAAAAAAAACTTGTTAAGTGAATGAATGCTAGAATTTTTTATGAAGGCATATAGATCTTTTAAACACTTTTAAGAAAAGGTAATGGATATACAGACACAAACAAATGGAGAGACCTAACCTCTGGTCTCTGTTGTGAATCACTTGATGGATGACATTTAAATGCATAACAAGAGCTGGACATACACAGGTATTCCCAGCATTGTGGGAGACTGAGACAGGAAGATCACAAGTTCAAACTCACCTGGGTAACTTGGTGACTTACCAAAACTCTGTCTCAAAGTTAAAAAAAAAAATTTAAAAAGGGTATGGGCATACCTCATTATAAAGGCCCTAGATTCAATGCCTAATAACAAACAAACAAAACAAACAAACAAAAAAAGACAAAGTCTCAGTACCCTTAGGCTCACATATAATTCTCCATATTCCACCACAACACCATCCTCTCCCACCCACTCAAACAGTATACAGAACAGAGTGCAAATGATTTCCCTTTTTTTTTTTCTTTTTTCTTTTTTTCAGAAATATGACCTGGAATACATTTTACTTCATAAGAATGAAATCTTTTTTTTTTTCCTGTCTTTTTGAGACAGGGTCTCACTATGCAGTTCAGGCTGGCCTTGAGCTCACTTTGTAGCCCAGGCTGGTCTCAAATTTGCAATGATTCTCCTGCCTCAGCCTCCAGAGCACTGAAATTATAGGCATGTGCCATGACGCCTGGCTAAGAATGAAATCTTTTATGAACTTTGCATTTTAACTTCCATTAATAATAAATCACCTAGAACATCCCTCGTGACACACTTTGACCCATAAATGCTCATCTCATTGTGGTTGAGAGCTATTAGTCTAGTAGGCTAACTTGCTGCCAGCTGCTTTCCAGAGTTTCCATGAAATATTCCACCCTGATCCATCAAAATGTAGTCATGTTCTTATGCCTAACCATAGCTTTCCTAGCTGGGCCGCAAAAATTATCCCCCTTACTCTCTCATGGCCTCTACAAAGAGGAGAAAGAAGGAAACTCAAATGCAGCAGCATAGTCATGTACAAAAAGTTTATAAGGATGATTTTATGTCAGTGTCTTGACAATCATAAAAGTTAAGCCCCTTCCCTCCCTCCTTCCTCTTTTCCACCATTAGTCATGTACCCATCAGGAAGCCAGAGTCACTACCAAGTGGTTGAGCCAGAAGGCCACATCTGTCAGGCTCTGAAGCCCACACTTTTGCAAAACAGTCTGCCTTTTGCTACCTGGTGACTGACTCTCCCTCTCCTGCCTCTGTCCTGCCACCCGCCAAGGGCTTCTACTGCACAGTGAGGTGTTCTCCTCATTACCTTGGCTTGCTGTCCTGAAGAGAACATCCAGTCTACCTTGGTCACACGTTTCTCTTCTGTGCTCTGCAAGTGACATCTCATCAGAACTGACTCACCCTCATGGACCATGAGCTCTGGGGATAGAATGGTAAACCCAGTTAGACCAAAGTTAAAGAATTTCTAGAAGACTAGCCATTATGCTTCAGGAGCAAAAATTACTGGCACTGCCAAGCATGGCACATAATTCCTAAATAGAAGGTCCAGATGATTCTGCATGAATGAAGTCCTTAGAGGCTAAGACAAGGTAGCATTCCAAAAGTCAAGAAATACCTTCTAGGTGCCCACAAATACCACATATGAAGTTTCTGCTGTCTTCGTACTGCAATAAACTCCTCTTTATTTTCTTTTTCCCTCTCTCCAGAATTCCTCCCATGAATTCCAACCCCCACACTGAGTCTGTATTACAGAAAACATGGGAAGTTTTGAAGCCCTTGCTCTCTACTCATCCACCTTGACACCCACATCTGCATCACATGAACAGGAAGTGGACAGTTATAAAACTCTCATTCGTGTATGTAACCCACTGGTTCTCCTAACTGAAAACATGAATCATGGGTAACTCTCTTCAAGTTATTTGATTCTTTTTACATGTTGTCTTAGGCCTTGTTTAAGACCTACTTTTGGCTTCAGTACAGGTCATAGGACTTCTTGCTAATTAGGCTCAGACAATGGACAAGCTTTCTCCTTAACTTCTCTTACTGTTTTACTCCTGACTCCCTCCCATGTGGTTCCCTTCCCTACTTCTGGCTCTTCAAACTCCTAAGTCTCCCTCTGCCTGTTTGTATGAGCAGGCGCCCCCACGGTATGTTTACTGCAAAAGTTTATTCCAAAAGGTCCCTGAAAAAAAAAAAAAAACAAGTACATGAACACTTCTGATTTTTTCATAATATCCTATACAAATCCATCACAAAGTTAATCGAGAAGGGAAAAGTAGGAGGGTGGGTATACTGGGAAACATAGCCTGAGTCTTAACTAGACATAGTTCCTTAAATGCAGTACGTAAGCCAACCTTTCATCAAAACTCTTTCCCTGAGAAAACATGAGCTTCCTGTCCAGCAATGGAAAGAGCCCAAAAAACATTATGAACTCTAAAGTGGAGGGAATTTTTTTTTTTTTTGGTGGCACCGGGGATTGAACTCGCAACCTTGCACTTGCCAGGCAGGCATTTAGGCTGCTGAGCTAGATCCCCGGCCCTGGTGTTTTTGAGACAGGGTCTCACTATGCCGTTCAGGCTGGCCTTGAGCTCACTTTGTAGCCCAGGCTGGTCTCAAACTCACAACGATCCGCCTGTCTCAGCCTCCTGAGTGCTGAGATTACAGGCGTGAGCCACCAATTATTTTAAAAGCAATGAAAATTCACTTCAAAGAATATCAGTAGAGAGAGAAACTCCATTTGAGTCCATCAGGGAAGAGAGAACTGAGCTGCATTTTTAAATGCAATAATAATAACAGTGTTCTGAGTCCTTTTAATGTACCAAGTATGTGCTAAACACCTCATATGTAGTTTGTCGATTAGTCATTAATACATACACATATTATATATGTGTATATTAACTATATATACAGTATACATAATTTTATTGGTGGAAATTGATATATGTATTCATGTATATAATATATAATACATACAAGTATTAATTATATTGCCACTTGGTGGCAATTGAACCCAGGACCTCTCCCACATTAGCTGTATCCCTGAGCTACAGCCTAGCTCTAGTCATTACATCCGTATTACTACTGTATTTTATAGAAGAGCCCAAAACCTCGTAGCCCATAAAAGCAGAGCTGGCACACAATCTAGGCCCGAATGAAAACAAAGCCTGAGTTTTCTCATGAACCATACTGCATTATTTCACATAAATAGAAGAGTGAGTGAGACATGGCAGCACATGCCTGTAATTCTAGCAATCTGGGAGGCTGAGGCAGGAAGTTTGAAAATTTGAGCCCAGCCTGGTCAATTTAGCAAGTTAGTGAGGCCCTGGCTCAAAAAAAAAAAAAAAAAAAAAAAAGAATAGTAATAATAAAAAGGATTGGGATGTAACCCAGTGTGAAAGCCCTGGATTCAATCCTAGTAATGAAATAATAATAATAATAATCTGAAATATGGCCTATTCCAGAGCATAAGAACAGGGAGTCAATATTATTTCTTTTTTTTCTTTTATTTTCTAATTTTTTTTTTGTGGCACCAGGGGTTGAACTCACGACCTTGCACTTGCCAGGCAGGCATTTAGGCTGCTGAGCTAGATCCCCGGCCCTGGTGTTTTTGAGACAGGGTCTCACTATGCCGTTCAGGCTGGCCTTGAGCTCACTTTGTAGCCCAGGCTGGTCTCAAACTTGCAACAATTCTCCTGTCTCAGCCTCCCAAATGCTAGGATTATAGGCACGAGTCACCACACCCAGTTTATTTCTTAATCTATACTGTTTAACATAATTATTTTAAAAATTGAATAGCAGAATCATAGAAAAATTGTAAACTGAAGGGCAAACTTCACAAAGAAAATGATAAACAACTAAAAACATGGAGTTTCCACCTGGGGAGAAACAATTTCCACAAAACAATTAGACAGCTTTCCACTGAGTCACTAGACAAAATTGCTAGGGGCTGAATCTGTTCCCATTCTGACTGGAAGGGAAAAATAAATACAAGCTCCCTAACAGATATTGGGAAATACCTGAGTACTCCTAATGTTACTCTAGCCTATTTCCAAGGTTCCTTTTGCTCTTGACATTGGTTCCTTCCATGTCTCTCTCAAGCAAGAGAGGGCATCCATTCGGGGAGAGGGAGACCCACTTTGTAGGCTATGGTTGGACAGATAAGTTCTCAGCTGTAGCATTAGGGAACAAAGATAGAAAAAGGAAGCATAAAGAGAATCTTTGGGAAATATAGGCATCTGACTTGTTTCCTCTCATGGGAACCACAGCTTCAGACTGAGGAGAAAAAAGACAAAGAGAAGAAATCAGGAAAATGAGAAGAGCTGCCAGAGGCCACCTGCTACAATTTCATTTCTTAGAAATCAGATACAAGTGAAGATCACTAACTAAAAAATTTCATTTATCATAAGTTATACTGATTAACCTACTCTGTACCAGGTATTATGCCCAGAACTGATCAGAGACAACACAGACTCAAGCAAGTAGAAGACATAGCTGAATGGGTGGACCGAGGGCTGTGGAGGGAGGCAGGTGCTCCAGAGGAGCTCCTCTGCAGAGCTGAGGGACTGAGGACCTACACTGGACCTACACTGGGGAGCAGAGTCCCAGACTCCAACTCCCTAACTAGCCTGCAAGCTTCCCTGAGACCAGAGACTAGAGAATGCATCTAATTCTATGACTTTCAAATACTTTTTATTTATGTATTTTTGTTTGGAAATACTTGCATCAGTATAGTAAACTTTTAGAGATACTGGATGTCATTAGTTTGAATATCATTAACTTACTATAAAAGATAGGTACAGAGGGCCAGGGATTTAGCTCAGTGGCATAAGTACCTGTCTGGCAAGCACAGGTTGTGAGTTCGATCCCCCGTACCAAAAAAAAAAAAAAAATAGGTGTGGAAATTGTTTGTAGGATGTAAGATTTCCAAAAATTAATAGAATAAGTAGCATCAGGTGACGCCATTTCAGCAGTAACGTATTTCATTCCAGCTAGAACTTCACCATCTCAAAATAAGAAATGATCTTTGTTAACTAAAATTACCTTTCATGTTCCAATACAAGGACGGTGAACCTTTTGGAGACCAAATGCCAAACTGCAACCCCAAACCCATTTATTTATCACAAAGTGCCAACACTGCAATTAAACCTGAATACTGAGGTTTTAGTTTAGAAAAAAACAACTCATACATTAATATCTTTTATCCTAAAAGAAAAACACGATAGCATGTGTGCCATAGGTTCACCACCACTGTTTTAGGGAAAGGACTTATTGCCAACTTCCCTCCCATTGGTTTACTCTCTCCACTCTGTTTCAGAGACCAGTCGGACAAATGCCTCTGTTGTCAGCATTACTTGTCCTGAGGTTTTTCTGCAGCCAAATTCTCTAGCCCTGAGCTATGTTCCCACCTCTGAGGTTTTTCTGGAAGCTTAATGCTTCCTGTTAGCTACATTCTTTTCAGCTAATACTTGGTCAAAGGGGAAGGAATCTCCTAAATGGCTGTCTTGCCATGACTCAGGCTGCCCCAGCTCATACTCTCACTTTCAGACTGTTTGAAAGCAGAAGACTTTTCTTTAAACAAAATATGAAGTAGGAGCTCAATTAAAAAGCAAAAAAAAAAAAAAAAAAACAAAACATGGGGAAAAGGAAAGGACTCTGGTTGCAATGGTGATTGAAGGTTGGGGTCCTATCTGAGTAGGTCTTCTACAGACCCCTATTCTGTTCTAGCTTTTTGGGCTGCTTGAAATTCTTGGAGCTTAAGGTTTCTAAAAAGGGACAAAGCCCCAGATCTATTGAAGCCAATTCATCCATTCACAGATGGGGAAATGAGGTGCAAAGAAGTTAAAGGGATCTGTTTACTTCTTTTATAACCGCAAGATCACCTACTACAAGTACCTATGATACATGGATATGGACCAATGTGAATAAGTGATGGGAAGTATCAGAGTACAGTTTAAAAAAAGAACACAGAATATATCAGAAGTACCACAGACCCGGTACTGGTGGGCCACTGATAAGCATGTAACTTTAGGTAAGTCCCTTAGCCTCTCTAAGCCTCAGTTACCTTCTTCTGAAAAATGGAAAGAACGGTATGTCTTTCACGGGGTTTTGGGGGGGAGAGAAGTGTATTTGTAATGATAATTATGGTAATTTTTATTGAATAAAATAATCATCATTTATTGAAGACTCGCTCTGTGGTGAGTACTGAGGCCAAAGGCTGATTTGCTCAACAAACTCAGCTCCCTGCCTCTTGCACACAGAATCTCTTGCCCCTCGATTCTTCTCCTACCTTTGGGATCTTCTGGCAGCACATGCAGTCCCATTGGTTTTTTAATCACCCTGCTCTCGTTTTCAAGGTGGATTTCACAGGTGTAGATCCCCTGGTCAGCCTCTTGCACATCTTGGAGCAGTAGAGAACCATCGTTTTGGGAGACATCCCCAGCTAAGTGCGAACGGTTCTGGAAGCGCCCAGTAGGCACTGTCAAGTTAGAGTAATAGAAAAGCACATATTCTTCCTGGAGGGCAGCACAACAGGAGAAAATTAAAAGACGAGCCAACCTAAGAGTCTGGGTTCAAATTTAAGTGGAGGCAGCCTAGCCATCCCCACCATCATCATCGAAAAATTAATAATAAAATCCAGTTAATAATAATAATGTGCCAGGCAACTTTCTAACATGCACAAGGTGCTGTGACTCATTTTCTACAAAGACAAATGGAGAAATCGGGTGCATACATTTCTATTTCTTTTCTTTTTTTTTTTTGCGGAACCAGGGATTGAACTCACAACCTTGTGCTTGCCGAGTAGGCACTTAGACCGCTGAGCTAGATCCCCAGCCCAAACCTATTTTCTTTTTTTTTTTTTTTAAAGAAAGATTTTGAAACTTTTTTTTTCTTTTTTTTTTGCGGCACCAGGAATTGAACTCATAACCTTGTGCTTACCAGGCAGGAACTTAGGCCACTGAGCTAGATCCCCAGCCTACATTTCTATTTCTTATAACCTAATGAAAAATGTTACACCCACTCTGAAGATCACTGTGGTGATTCGAAATCCCAATTTGTAGAAATCATATCTCAGTTTCACCCTGTTTCCTGCCATGGCTGACAGATTAGATGGCATTCAAATGCATGATCTAACCCCTCTGCCGTAGTGGGCTGATGTTCCTGGAATGCTTGCTGCCACTCCTTCTCGCTTCTGCCCTCCTCCAGGCAGCACATCATAACACAAAAGAAGATGTCATAGACAGGAAATGGTTACAGGCTGGGAGGGCAAGTCCTGGGGAATTCTTATGTCTGCTTATACCTTAGCTGTACCCTTCATATAATGATAAATAGTAATGAAATTTTGATTGACATTAGCATTACAGAGATAACAATAAACATACTCTGAGCTACAAAAACAATATTTTGTTTGTAAATGTTGGGATTTTATCACTGGTAGCAAATTGCTTAGAACATAGTTCATAAATTAATTTCACAAACAAATCTTTGATAAGACTTAATGCTTCAATTTCTTACTCCAAAAGGCTCCATGACAGACCCTCAACCAGCCATGTGGCACCTGTTAATCTCAACATTTCAAGTAGGTGCAAAGGAGAAAAAGATGATTTCCAGAACAGTAGAATGTTGACAGAATCTGCTACCCTACCCCCAACACACAAGATAACGGTGTCACTGTTCTTCTGCCTGGCTCATTACTCTTCTGTCTAGACCACAGAAATTACCCCTCTCACCCACCTTCTCTATTCTGCAAAGGGCAGGAGACAAGAGGAAGGAAACACAAAGCACTTCATGTTCATGTCTCATATTGGCCCCTTGACAACCGGAAGTTTAAGTATTGCCAGTATTATAATTACCTTTCTCTTCACTGATCAAGAAGTTGGAACTCAGCAAGGTTGGGTAATCTCTGCTGATCGCACAGCCAAGCGGCTGCTCCAGGAGGAGGTCCATGTATTATGGCCTCTAAAACCCAGTCTCTTGCAAAACCATCTCATGGTACCTGACGACAGATTCACCCTCTCCTCAACCAACTCTGACTCCGTCAACCAAGGGTTCTACTAAACAGCGAAATGTCCTTCTCATTACCTTGCCATGCTGTCCCAGTGAGTGAATCCAGTCTACCTTGGTCACTCTTTTTCCTCCAGTGTTCTGGATAACACATCCTATCAGAGCTGAATCACCCACATGGACTGTTAGCTCAGGATAGGAAGTCTTGAGGCCCAAGGAATAATCTAAACAAATCAAAAGCAAGAAGATACATTGTTTAGACAAAATACCCTGAGCTACAAAAATCACTGAGTATTGTACACCTTCCCTTGATGACACAACACGGACCAAGTCCTCAGAGGTCCTTCACTAGAACCAGCACGGCATCAACAAGGGTAGGAGAAATATCCTCTGGTTAGAGGCATGGCTCAAGTTTGAAGCATTCTGCAATCTTTATACTATAATAAGTGCTATTTGGTTTTGTTCCCTTCTTTTAAGGAGTCTCTTCCCCTTTCCTAAAGCTCGTAGAGTTCCTCCAACTTTTCTAAAGAAGAAGAAATTCTCAAGTCCTCCTTTCTGTTTATCAACTTAGACACCCACCCACTCACCATAAACATGAAATGGAATGTTTCTTATTCTTAAATTTCCCACTGGTTTCCTATCTGAATGGCCAACTCATCAGTATTTTTAGTTTTCTTCCTCATCTCCCTCTCTATAGTTCCTTCACAAAAGCTTATATCTGCATTTGCTGGCTGATTCCGGCCGTAGTGCAGGTGCTTGTAAGTAGGCCAAGGCAGAGCAAAAGCTTCCCCTTTCGCCTTTGTGTTTGCCCTTCCCTTGCCCCTACCCAACCCCTAGTTATGCCATGGACAATCCTCCCCCCATTATCTGAATGTTGCTCAAGGAATTTCAAAAGATCACTAAAAAACCAAACCATCACAAAGATATTTCTGTTTTCATAAGATGTGCTCCAGGCAGAGAAAACAAAACCAAGAGAGACAAATTTAGATGCTGCCCAGTTCATATCAAAGAAGAGCCAAGAGAACACATATGGGAATGAACAGAAATTGTGCCAGTTTTTCATCCAGGCTGAGAGAAGGGAGCTAACTTCCTGCCCAGCAGCAGGTTCACACAGTAGGGAGGACAGAAAAGAAAACATGAACTCCAAACCCTTTGGAGGGAGTTATTTTGAAAGAAATCAAAATTAGCTCCAACAACTATTTGGAATTTTCCTCTGAGGAAAAGTTGAGCAGTTATGTGTTTGGCTGAAGGTACAACAAATGAATTTCATTTAATACTAAGAACAATGGGACTGGTATGGTGGCACATGCCTGTAATTCCAGTACTTGGGAGG
>RJWT010044368.1:0-11798 GCA_004365215.1 Cuniculus paca
TTATTTCTTAGCCTACAGAAGACACTTTACTCTTGCAGTTTCCAGATCACAAATGCTTGGCAGAATGATATTATCTTGTGGAGATAGTTGGAGGAAAACAATGTGTAAGGATAATTGAGGCAGTGTTTCCATGAATGTGTTCAGAGGAACAATACAGGACTAAGCTTGCTCATTTTCTAATATAGAAGAACATATCTCAGCCATCACAATGCGAGACTGGCTGTTCTATTCTGCTGTAGTCTCTCCTTATTTATTGAGCGCAATCAACATTCCAGTATCCTTTGTTAAAGCCATTACAGATGAATCATGATTTAGGGACATCATATTTTCTATTTCTCTACTACTTGACATCCTATAACATTTTGCTCTCTCCTTCTTACAGGTGTGTGTGTGTCTGTGTGTGTGTGTGCGCATGCACAGTGCCCTTTCACCTGTCATCCTTTGTTTTGATGCTGTGAAAGCATGATCACCCTCCTGGAGGCAGAAATGAGAATGCAGCTGGTTCCATTGTAGACACTGAGCATAATGTTCAGGTTTGAGTTATTTGCACTGAATTTGAAACTCTTATGTGATGTTTTGTGTTCTATATCAGTATTTAGTTGAGCCCTACAAATTACCTTTTTTGTGTTGTTGCATTAGTTGTAATAAAAAATGCAATAGATTTCCCACCTACTAAAATGTATTGCTATTTGAGAAAAAATATCTCACATCATTTTATTTAAAATAAACTTAAACTTTAAATGTCATTATCCACTGTAACTAGGAGAACCTCAAGGCAGTGCAGAATATTGAACATGTGTTAGATCCCGCTTTGTTTCTTTCCTTTTTATGATTTCATGGTGGAACATTCACACATTAGACAGGCAGCTATTTAATGGCAATTCCTTGCTTTTAAATTACTTTAGAGTTCATAATCAATCTCTTACTATCACTGGAGGTGTTTTATAAAGGCATTTGCCTTCAAATTTTCAAGGAGACACAAATATTCATGTTTCAATTAAACACATACAATTTTTTGTGTGTTCATAGGGGAGTGGAAAGACAAAATACTTAACAAAGTCACACGATTTCAGGCTAAGAAACTACTGTGGTTGCAGTTACTGCAAACACAGAGTAGTAATGTTTGCTTGTTAAGGGAGGACAGTGGTAGAGATAATCTCTTGCCTAAGGCACAATGAGAGCACAATGCAAACAGCATAGTCCTTTAGTAAGTGCAAAAGCACTCTAGTTTGGGTATGGTTATTTGTCAGTAAAGCTTATTTCTTCCCGTGCACTTCCAGGAAAGAAATATATTAAAAATCTCTTTAGAACTGTGACCAGTTAGAATAAGGAAATATTTGTGTTCCTATATCACGAATTTGTCAATTTTTTATAAAAGATCTGACAGTTTTAAAATTGTCTGCATCCTTATTTTTGAAGGAAAAGTGAGTAACAGAATGGAAAGCTCTCTTCAAATTGCACTCACTTCTCATTACTTGTCAAAAGTACACAATGCACAGGCTGAGAAAATCTATTTTTATTAAGCATATTACATAGCCCTAAAATGAAAGGTAAAAGCTTACTAGTTCTCCCGAGCAGGCAGAAAACAATGTGGAAGGCAAGACGGTGACTCCTCCCTGGCCTTCAAAGAATACTGACTATAAAACATTGAAAATATGGCACATAGGATTACAGTACATGAAAAATAATTTGTAAAAAATTCAACACAGTTTGAATATCATGTCATCATGTTTTAGTCATTCTTAAATAGATATAAGCTCTCTCCCATGGTATTTTTATTAGTTACTTTCCCCTCCTTAGGGCAAAGTATCTGACACTTTCTATTTAAAAGAAGACAGAATCATTTTGGCTTTCGGTTTCATTGGGTTCAGTCCATGGTTGGCTAAGTCCAAGTCAGAAACAGCATGGTAGAAGAACATTGATGAAGACAGAAGCTCAACTCATGGCAGCGAGGAAGCAGACAGAGAAGGGAAGAGATGAGAATATACCCTTTTAGGTCACACCCCCAACAGCCTAGCTCTTCTGACCTGGCCCCACTTCTTAATAGCACCGTCAGCTATGAACTCATTAATGAACAAACCCACTGACGAAGATGGATGCCCATGATCCAGTCCCTCTCCAAAAGCCCTACCTCTGAATACATGAGTCTATAAGAAACAGTCTAGAAAGGGCCAGGGATCTAGCTCAGTGGCCTGAGTGCCTGCCTGGCAAGCACAAGGTTGTGAGTTCGATCTCTGGTGCTGCAAAAAAAAAAAAAGAAAAAGAAAAAGAAAAAAAAGAAACAGTGTAGGCATAAATCATAACGTCACGCATTTGTGCACCTAAGTTTCATTTACTGATTCACCAAGCAAAGTGTGGTCAGCACTCCTGTGAGATATCTGCCAGGGTCTGGATATATAAACTTTAATCTTGCCATAGTGATGTGGTAAGATAGCTTATGTGCAGAACAGCTGCAGCACCTTGGTGGAGAGGAATCATCACAGAGTAGGGCAGAGGAGCACCTTCCCAAAGGGACACCATCGTAGAAGAGCAAATTTCACGGAGAATGCAGAAGAAATATCACCAAAGACAAGGAGCATCGCACAGAGGACCACCACCATGGAGGACTGAGGATCACTATCAGGGAGGGCTACCATTACGGAGGAGGACCATCAGGGAAGGCTAAGGAGCACCACCACTAGCATCATCGTGGGCCACTGAGTGACACTGTCACTGTGGAGCACCCTTGCAGAGTGCCACACAAGTGCCAGAAGGACAAAGAACTCCTGAAGAGAGGGCTCTTCCAGAGAGTGTGGAGGATGGTAATTCGTATGAACATTAATGAAATTTAAAAGATTTTCAGTGTATCTCATGATACAATTTGTCAATAGGGAACAGTCTTCCATCAGAAAGTCCTATGCAAATTAAGGGATTTAAAACAAAGCATGGAAATCGAGTATGTCCCTCTCCTTAGGACATCTGCAACACACTGTCACTGTTGATGCTGCCACTGTTACTGCTTCTACAGCTTCACACTCCTGTGACACTGACAGGGCACAAGGTCACAGATACTGCTCTAGTGTAGGCAGGGCAGGTACACACTCAGGGGAAAAATGTTCTATGCCCCTTGTGTAAAAATGATCTTTCTCTCTGTCTCTCTCTGTGTCTCTCTCTCTCTCTCACTCATTTTTTGAACCATTAGGAAAATATAAGGACTAAAGATCATTTATAGAAAACAGCTTATTAAATTTTGAAAAATCTGCATGTTTTTCTAAGTGAATGTAAGCGTGGGAGAAACCTTTGAGATTAAGGTCTATAACAACCCGTTAAGTCAGCACTGTGTAAGGGAACCCTTACAGCCATAGAAGAAATGACTACAAAGTGATAACGTACACAATTCATCTCTTGTTCATTAAATTGGATTTAATTAATTCTGTTGTATATAACTTGCACAATTCATTTTACTGTTACATAAAATTCATGTATTTGTATTTACATCTTTTGCATGACTTTTGAATATTTTTTCATTTTTCATTTATCTGAAAATGTCTTCACTTTTTAAAGGATATTTTCACATGCAGTAGATTTAAGTAGGCAGTCATCTGATTATATTACTTTGAAGATATTATCCATTATCTTTCAGCTTCAATTTTGAAATTGAGAAATCAGATTTATTATTGCTTCTTTGACAGGCATTTCTCTGTGTCTGACTTTAAAATTTTCCCTTTGGAATTTGATTTCTTTTACATGTATTCCACCTTTGCACTTCTGATGCTTGATGTCTTTAATCAGTTGTGGAAAATTATCTGTCATTATCTTTTCAAATATTGGCCTTCTTTTATTTTTTCCTCCTTATAGAATAATTCATTTAAAATTTTCTCATACATTTCAAGTTTCCCTAACAATCATTCTTCTTTTAACATTTTTATGCATTTCAGATATTTTGTGTTGAGCTTTCTTCATTTTCTCTAATTCTTCCTTCAGCTTTGTCTAACATACTATTAATTTACTTAATTTTAAAAACTCAAATTAACTTTTTTAATTGCAGAATTTTTGTCTTTTTGCAGTTTGTCATTCACATTGGCATTACCTATCATGTCTCTAATTATCTTGGATACATTAATCAAAGCTGTTTTAAAACCAACTTTTAATAGTTTTATATCTGAGCTTCCTGGGAGTTTCTTTCTAATGTGTTTTTCACAATTTTTGATCATCTTATCTTTTCTGCTGGTATGCTGGACAATTTTTTGTTGACCATAGAACATTTTGCATGGAGATTTCATGAAGATAACTGGAGATTCAGATAGAGCTTTGCCTCCCCAGATAGAATTCATTTGGCCCTGGCCACTGGTTAGATTGGGGCTGGTTAATCAGGTCTGCGCCTGAAGGGCTGCTGGGCTGGATTTTGGCCTCTGTGTGCACTGTTGCTCTGTTCAACGAGCGCCCTTGCCGAACGCTGGGCCTTCAGGGATTTCCTGGACCCTCAGCTCCTCCGTGAACCCTGTGTTCTATTTTTTTCTCACCCCTGTGAGACTATAGAATGCTCTACTTACCTTCTCTATTTGCCACCTGGCAAAGGGAGGGAAATAGGCAGCGGCGTCGGGCTCCCCCACCCCGTCTTTCCTTCGCGTCCATCACTTTGTCCCCTTCGACTGCCACTCTTGCCTCTGTTTCCACTTTATCTGCTTCACTGCTTGGGCTCAGCAGGAGCCCTGGGGCGACAACGTGCTGTTCCCTCATCACCGGAAGAGCGCGGCCCAGACGGAGGTTTCTGCCCATCCTTTCATCCTGAAAACAGGACTGCGATGCTCAGCTCGTGCCCAGCGTGAACACCCACCTTGCGCCTTCTCGCTGCAGCCTCGCAGTGGAGGGATTTCCCCCAGCGCCCTTAGGGAGGTCACACCCAGGGGCCTCTGTCTGGGCCCAGCCCCTGGTTCAACATCCCAGGCCAGTGAAACCTTCTCGCTACCAAGACCAGAGCTCTTAGCCGCAGGGGCTGCCTAATCCTCCCTCGGCCACACCTGCTCTCCGAACAGTCCAGTGGGCCTTGGTGACAGTAGGACACTCTGGGCGTCTTTGTGGTACCAGAAAAGTCCTTTGTTTGCATTTCATTTAGGACGTGTGTCGCTTCCCCCAGGGGGAACACTTCCTGGCTCATCTGCTCGGGGACTAGCAGGGTCCTTCCTCTGCCCCAGCTCTGGGCTCCCAGATGGGTGTGCTGGTCCAGGGCAGGGCCCCCGAGAGCCGCTTGGAGCTGCTGTACCAAGCCACCTGGGCCGGCTCCAATGGGAATGATCCACACCTTCTTTTCCACTGACTTCCTTTTAAATCTGAAAAATCAACTCCAAAATATACTGTCTCCTAAAATACGAGTTGGATGAGTGTTTCCTAGTACTTGCTTAAATGAATCTATGTTATATATTTTAAAATAAACAGTGGCTCTTCATTTTTTTTTAACCACAAAAGATTCTCTCATGTTAAAAAGTGTTCTCATTTATAAAATAGAAAACAAGCACTGACATGATCTGCCAGATTTTAAAAAAGATAAGTCACATCTTAAATACGCTTTAAAATTTTTGAGTGAGAGGCAATAAAATGTAATTAGCTGAGTATATATTAAATTCCAAATACTTTATCACTGCCTTCTCTGTCTTCTTCTTTTTGCACATAAAAGAAACATTTTGAAATGCCTATGTTATTCATTCTAATATAAAACTTTTTTCATTGATGGACTAGTTCCACCAGCAGTTTTACTAAATTTGTCAATAGACTTTAGTGGTTATTGAATAAACTTTCTCTCTCCCATCTATGTTTAATTAAAATTACTTTAATATTTTACATTAATTATTCCTGTACAAATTAATGCCACGTGCATCCTTTGTCTGAAAGGTTTATCCCCTCTGCAGTTACCGAATGTCTATTACGTGCGAGGCACCAGGGACCTGGTGAGGGCTGAACCGGTGCAGAACTGTCTGTCCGGAAGTCGGCTACAAACTGCGCGAGTCTCAGAAGATGCCCGGGAACATGGCAAGCACAAATGCAGGCCATCACTATGACCTGAGGAGTTTAGATTGCAGACTGAGGCTGACGCCCGTGCTGGACAGCTGTCCTTCCTCTAGGATAGATTCCCACCAGCATGAGGGACCTGGCGACAGGGAAGAGGCAGGGCTCGGCAGACCTGATGAGCGGTTCCCCAAATGCAGCCCTGTGCCCGCGGGTGAGCTGCCGCTGCTGCACCACAAGAGAGACCTCCTTGCCAGGTGGGCAGGGGAGCAGGAGGCACCCGGCTGGTGTGAAAGGAGGGCGGTAAGGAAGACGATGGCCTGGCCGTGATGGGGGTGGGGACTGGAAGCCCACTTGGCAGTAGGTGGGGCGAGGAGCTGCCCACGCTTTCACTACTCCTCTTTCCTCGCCTGGACCCCGGGGAAATCGTTTCTGTAACACCCATGCAGAACCTGATGCTGCATGATTAACCCCAGGTAGGACCGTAAAGAAGCATGACCGCTTATAAGGGCATGATATTGCATTATTAAGAAAATTTAAAGTACAATAATATACTTTTAGAAATGCAACTGTGAAAGCATGAACTACAATTGTACGTATGAAGTTACTCTATACTCATGTATACACTTGGTAAATTTGGACAAATCGTGCAGTTAAACACTTGGGCAAGTCTTATGTAGTAATTGAGTATTGAGGTAGACAGAAATACAGAACAAACACTAGCCAACAGCAGATGAAAGCCTGGGAATTCAGGCTGAGAACAGGACAGGTACACTCCAGAATATTTCCAGACGTAGATGTCCTTCAAGCATAGTTGTGGTGGATCGGCTGAGCAAGTATCATCCTGCTTCCCTCAGAGATGTCTCATGTTACTTTCTGAACTTAGTCTCCCTGTATTGTGCCCTTAAGATTCTTTTGTTAGCATGTATTCTACGTGCTTTCTTTTTGCTCTTTGCAAACTGTTAAGATAGAGCAGTTTACCACAGAGAAAATCCTGCAGTATCTATCACAGTGCTTATGCACGATAAACATTTAAATATATTTTTCAATTTAATTAATGAGAGGATACCATTTCAAAAGATAAATTTTTAATTAAATATATTGATTTAATACTTTTCCTCAAAGTAGCTTTTAGAAGACAACTTAAAAATCATAGTGTAGCAAATGAGCTTCCTGCCATGCCTCTGTCCCTGCTTATAGAGATAGGTTTTATTATGAAATAGAAAATTAACACTGTTTAGAATATCTTTGAAAGGTTTTATGTTTATGTAATTCACATTGGAAAAGATGTGAAAATGTCAGCGCACGGGTGTGTGTGCCGGCCGAGTGAGCTCTTACACGCAGGATTGATGCACACCTCCACGGTGTCTTCCTCATGCCACGCCCGAGTCCCCTGAGAGCCGGGTGCTTGGGCAGACGCTGGGCCCAGCTAACTTTCCCCTGCCAGACAGCACCTCCGAAGCACTTAGGCTACTCTAATGCCTGTTTCCTCACTGAAAATATATTTAGGGTCTGCTTGGCACCAGGGAACCTGGAAAGCCCGGGAGTGTATTTTGTAAAACATGTACTGCTTTTCAGCAGACCTTCAGCCAGATGTAAGTATGTGGAAAGTTAGAAGGGTAAACTTGGAGATGCAGTAGTTGGGGACAATGACTGCACTGTGAAGGGACAGTTCGTCCTGCCTTAGAGGTCAGGGGTTTTTGCAGAGAGGAAGTGAAGTTGATGCAGAGGTGTGAAGAATGCATCAGATTTATTCTCAGGAGAGACACCACTTCGGCTTCCAGCTGGGGCCCCTCGGAGTTTGGAGCCCAGCTGGTGGCCTGGGAGCAGACAGGAGGCAGGGGATGCTGAGGTCCCCGTGCAGGCGCTCAGGGGCTCCTCGCAGGCAGAGGGTGCTTGGGGATCTCCAGTGCACCCTCGGACGGGGGAGCTACCTCTTTCCGAGGGAGAGCTGTGTGGTACTCTCACAGCTGACTGCAGTGAGGTGCCCGTCACGCTTGGGGCAGAATTTTGGGGGTGACCGTGGTCTCATGAGGGGACAGCTGCAGAGGGAGCCTTGAGGAAGAGCTGGACGGACTCCCATGTTTCTTCTCCTTTCCTACCTTGACTCTGGTATGCTTGAGAGAAAATGTGGTGTCTAGAAATAAGGAAAAGTAATCAGTTGAAAAGAAATAAACATCAAAGCTGCATCATATGCATACTATATAGAAAATCCCAAGCTAGCATAGAAGTTATTATACAGTCTGTATAATAACTGTATTATACAGTCTGGCCTGTTCAGAATAATACAAAAAGTATTAAAGAAATAAAAATTCAAGACCTAATATCAGTCTCCATGCAGGTAGGCACATGCTGTTAATGGAATTTGAAGAAAAAAAGAAAAAAACTTAGTTGAGCACTTCAGGGAACTGGACATACATAACTCTAAATAATAATCTCACTAAGTTTTGAAAAATCATTTGGAAATAATTTAAAAGTTTTTAAAATGCATGAAGTAAAAGTAGATTTTTTTAGATATTCATATTTAAATCAATTTTGATATCAGCCGTAATGTCATTAAACTGGGATGTATGCGGATAGATACTAGCATATATTTCTAAGTAGTTAAGATAAATTTTAGAAAATGATTTTCAGTCTTGTAGCCGGTGTACTTATAGCTGAGATGATATATTTTACTTGTTTTTCTTTTGGTCATTAAAAATATTTACTGAGGACGTGCTGCGTATAAATTTTAGCCCCTGGATGTACAGTGATGGAACACAAAAGCCAAAACACCATGGAAAGAAAAATGCCCCCAAGCACACACTGGTGCTGAGGGAACTTTTGGAGCAGAGCTCAAGCATACCCAAGGTGTCCTTGGCACGGTCATAAATCCCACGTTTAAAGTCACAGGGCAGGTTTTGTGTTATGCACTTTATTTAAAGAGAAAAATAAAAGAAAGGTGACTGGACAAAGAGAGGCGAACTTCATGGAAGGGGCGGGAGCGGACGCAGAGGAAGGGGACATGCTCTCCCAGGGTGGGTGTCCTATTGTGCACTGTGAGCCTTTACCAACTATTAAAAAATGAAACTCAGAGGAGAATTTAAGGGAAAAGAAAGCCGTCCAGTGTGACTCTGGCTCTCATGGTATAGTGGCAGGGAGATGTAGGTGAGACTGTGGATAGATATGTAACGGCCAGCCAGGTTAAGGACCGGGAGGAAGAGGGCTTCCCAAGAAGAGGCCCTATGTTTCAGGGAAGGCACCTTCCTACTGCTGCCCTTGGGACAGGAGTGACACTGGGGGAGGCGGAGGAGACCCCTATCCATGCCCTGTGACAGGAGGAAGCCTGGAGCTTTCGTGCAGGCTCTGAGGGAGAGACCAGGCACAGAGCAAGGTGACCCTGGAGAGTTCAGAGCGATGGGGGACAGGGAGCCCCTTGGCCATTGTCTGAGGGACACAAGAACAATGAGGAGGAGGTGCAATGGTCCCACATGCTGCACAGTGGAGACGGGGCAGGTGGAGGTGGGTGCTGCACACCCTGATGGGTGACAGCAAAGACTGCTGTCACCCTCACGGCAGCGCGGAGTGAGGACGCGGCACGGTGGGGAGATGCAGGGCAGCGGGTGTGGGAGGCTGCCGGGTGATGTGGAGTCCGCGTCTGATGTCTGTAGAGAAGTTCACCGTGGCTGTCATGGGGGGATAAATTACAAAGGGCTGGGTTTCCAAGCCGTGAGGAAACTCCTGGGTTGGTCTGGTCTGGAGAGGACACCAGCGTGGTAGGTGCCAGAGATGGGCAGCAGAGACTGGGCGAGTGCATGAAGAAGACAGGAGGTGGCCAAAAAGCCAGACGTCCTTCTCTTGGCCAGGCACAGCAGGTAGCATGTTTTAACTGTTCTAAGGCAACATGGCCTGCTCCTGCTGGGGCAACTCGGCGTCTCCATGTCAACTCGACAGTGAAAGCCTCACTCTTCCCTGCACTCCCTGTGGCTCCTGAAAAACAATTTCATTCTGCAGGACACGTTCAGAGAAACCCAGTGACTTTCACTGAGTCATAGCATGGAATGGAATTTCTAACACCCGCCTTCTGTCCTTACCTTGACTTTGGCATTTGGGTCACCTGTTACCCGCCTCATGACATTAAAACAGCCAAGAAAGGTGGCAGCAGTGAGTACTGTGACGTTAATGAGGACAGTCTCCACCTTGGCATTTCCGAAGGGGGTACTGACTGTGCTCAGGAGGGTCGCTGCAGACTGAGAGGACAGGATGTGACAGGGCGGCTCTTGGCTAGAACTTGGTTTAGGGTGGTTATTCCGCGATGTTCTGTTTAAAAAAATCAAGCTGTGTACCTTACTTATCAGTGCATTCTGGTCCAGTCCCGTCCTACAATAAGTTACAAGTGTACTGCTAAAAATTTATTTCCCAAGGGCCATTTTCCCTTGGCATTACAAGGAGGCATTACATTAAAACAAAGTCTGAATTTAATGCTACAGAGGTCATTGAGCATAGCTCATGATTCAGCAGGTACCAAAGGCAGCATGGCCAGAGTTCCTGCAATTCTATCACGGGGGGGAGGTGTAGGAATTCATGTTGGAGTCAAGGAGCACTTGGGTGTTAAACCTGTGTTCCTGTTTTCTTTTCATTTTGGCTGTCACCAAGCAGGGACCGAGTGCCTTCCTCACTGTGACCCATCACTACCCCATGAGGATGGTGTGGAAGGAAGATGGTGTCCCCCACTTCTGGATTTCAGACACTTAGGATCCATTGCCTGTCTCTCAGCAGTGTGCTCGTGAACATAGTTTAGACAGAGAACATTTTAGCCGTGCCCTTGCTTTTGGCTCTGAGTCTTTCTCGTGTGTGCTTGTGCTAGTCAAACATCCACACTATACAACGGCAGCACGTGAAATATGCGGGTACCCAGAGCGGCCGTGCACCAGCTCTTGGCAAGCTGTGTAGACCAAAGCCGGAGAGCAGGGCTGCGATCTAGGGATCTCAGTGAGGTGGAGATGAAAGCAGGTTCCAGGTCTTCAAGGAGCTGAACTCATTAAAAAATCGAAAGACTGAAACTTCTTAGGAAGCACATTTATGCAGAGTCCGAATTGATAGTAATGCTAATTAGGCTCTGCTGTGTCGCTCTCCTTTCCTTTCTGATGTATGGAAATTTTATGTCCAGCAATATTTTAATATAAGTACAAGGTGGATCATGCTGACCATGGATGGCTAAAGGTGGTGTGGAGTCCCTCAGACCTAAAGCGCTTCTGTCCCTCCTCGGGACCTTCCAGTGTGCTCCATAGTCTGACTGCGCACATTCTGGTTTTTTTAAAAAAATATTTTTTGGTTGTTTTTAATTGCTTTTTACTTTTGTACATCTGTTCCAAAAACCAGAATATTCTTCTGAATTGTTGAAGTGAGCAATCCTTAAAATGTAGCCAATAACAGTCCCGATTCCCACAGCACCACTGTGCCGAGGTAAGTCCCTGGTAAAGCTCAGGTCAGTGACCGAGTCACATCTCCGATGGGGAAATGAAGGCCCTGTGGGACAGTGCGTCTGTTGTTTCTAAGTCGGGGAGGGAAGACGTATATTGAGGTGACAGAGTAGTTTTGGTTGGTTGGTTGTGTGTGTGTGTGTTTTCTTGTTTTGTTTGACTTATTTCCCTTTTCCAAGAAAGACAAGAAGAAGAAGGGACCTCTTTTCCCCGTGGTCCCTTCTCTGTCTCCATCCTCTCTAACTCATGGTGTAAGAAAAACTTCTTTCAGATCGGTATTTACCTTGTTATAATTTACCCTTTTTTGTGATACTAGGGATTGAACCCAGGACCTCTACTCTTAGCTAGATCCCC
>RJWT010044369.1:0-11796 GCA_004365215.1 Cuniculus paca
AGTTCCTCTAAAAACTTAGGTTTAGAAAAATAGTTTGTCTTAAAGTTTTTATGATTTTTTGTCTTTTATTTTTAGCTTCTTAATTCCTATGGAGTTTATTTCTATGAATAGTGGAAAGGTGAGCTCTAGCTTCATTTTACCCCAAGTTAGTATGTAGTGATTTCCTCTTACCACCCTATCACCTCCCTGATTCCCTGTGTATGCTGGAAACTTCCTCGTGTTTCATCTTTCTGTTTGTTTTTAAATCCAGTAATACCACACTTTTAATTATTATAGTTTAGGAGAGGTTTTTGGTTTTGATTTTTGATAACTGATAGGACAAATTTTTTCTTACGGTTATTTTTCAAAATTTCTTGGCTATTTTTGCATATTTTCTTTTTCAGGTGAACCTGAGACTCTGCTTGTCAAATTTCATTAAAAAATGATGTTGGGATTTTGATGGGATTGCATGGAAATGATAGATTAATTGGGGGAGAATTGACATCTTTACAATGTTGAGTCTTCCCACCCAGGGGCATGGTATGTTTTTATTTATTCAGGTCTTCTTTTACATCATTTAAAAAACTTTGTCACTTTCTCCATGTTGATCGTACACACTTTTTATTAGGCTTATATCTAGGTTGGTTTTTTAAGGTTATGTTCATAATAGGTCATTATTGAAACGAAAATGGGAAAGCCATTGATTTTTGTGTACTGATTTTTGTTTCTCACCACCTTACTGTACACTATAGTTGCTATTGTTTGTCCTTTGATTCTCCTGGCCTTTCTACAACATTATAAATAATAGCTACCTGTAAATATAATGATGGCCTTACCTCTTTAATATTAATAAGTCATTTCTTTTTTATGACTTATTTCAATATATAAGAACTCCTGATAAATATTGCATAAGGGTGGTTTGTAAGTTCTGTTGTTGTATACGGGAATGTTCCTAGTTTTATACCATTTATAAATGTCTCTGGTAGGTTTCCTATAGTTAGCCTTCATTAAATTAAGAAAATATTTTTATAGTCCTGGATTTCTAAGAGGTTTGATCAGGAATGGATGTTGAATTTTTTACATGTTCTTTTTTCTCAAAGCACCTATTTACAGAAATTTTTTTTTTGCTTTTATTGTTTAATCTGTTTAATGTACTAAATCGCTCTAGTAGATTTCATAACATTGGAATAAATTTCTTTTATTCTTGGAATAAATTCTATTTGATTGTTAGTATTTTTCTCGCAGTGCACTGCTGCTTTGAGTGGGTAATATTTTGTGTATGGTTTTACGTCTTTACTTGTAAGGTAGTTCGCACTGCAGTTTCTGTTTTTCAAGCTGTCTTTGTCTAGGTTAGGTGTCAGTTACTCTGGTCTTGTGGAATGAGGTAGGAAACTTTCTGCCTTCTCTTGCACTCCAAAACAGCTCACATGTGCTAGACATTGTCTGCTTTGGGGAATGGCGGCAGAGCTAGGTTGTCAGCCTTACTGGATCCAAGGGCTTCTTAAAGGACTAGATCTGTTCAGGTTTTTTTATTTCTCCTTGAGGAAATTTTGGTAATTAAATTTTCCTAGAAAATTATCCATCTCTCCACGTTTTCAAATATATGCCACAAATTTAATATCATATAATTTTAAAATATGTTCTTCATATTAATAGTAATGATTGTTCCTAATCTTATTTATAACAGCTCTCATTTTTCCCTGGATTAATAAAAAATTTCTATTTTTTATTAAATAGATTTTTCCAGAGAACTAGGTTGCATTATTAAGTTCACTTTTTGTTTTAGAAATTTCTACTTTTTGTTATTTTTAAAATCCCTTCAGCTTTTAAGTTTTTATTGTTTTTTTCTCTAGCTCCTTGAGTGGAATGTTTACTAAATTCTTTATTTTTAGGATTTTATGTGCCCTAATAAATTAATAAATTATATATATATATATATTCTCTTTAACACCTATCACTGGTTTAATTATACCACACTCTTTTTGCTCTTCATTTCTAAATACTTTATAATTTCAGCCCCACCTCCACCCCTCCCCCCACCATACTGGGAATTGAACCCATCCCTAGCCCTTTTTAATTCTGAGACAGGATCTCACTAAGTTGCCATTGCTGGGCTCAAACTTGCAGTCCTCCTGCCTCAGCCTCCCAGATTACCACCACGCCTGAATGAGAATTTCTTTGTGGCCTAATATATTTTTAGATATATCCCTGTGAACATTGAAGAGTATTTTTATTCTATAGTTATTGAGTATAAGAATCTGTATTTAAATGAGATAAGAGGTTACAACTGGTGGCTATGTTTGGTCAGCAGATGCATTTTCTTTGTCCCACACAGCACCTTTTTTAAATTTGAGCAAACATTTAGAAATACAGAGATTTTATATAAAAATACGAATTTGGACATCTGTTGAAAAATCAGACACTTTGGCGTCTTGGGTCCTCATTCCTTCACGACAACTGTTAGCTAAAGGTGCATAGCAGTTGCTTCTTAGGCAAAGAAAGGGCAGTTCCTGTCCCTGGGTGGCCTTAGCGAATCTCAACACTTTGTCCATTTACCCTTGCTTGCCTGTTGCCTACCAGTGTTGCATTTGTCACCCATTGTTTGATCAAGCTTATTCAAAATTTCTGGAATCTTTCTTGTTTTTTGTCTACTTGACCTATTTCTGAGTAAGGATGTTGGTCACCATGATAACTATGGATTTGTCAATTTCTTTCAATTTTTGCTATATACATTTTATAGTTGTGTTATAAGATACATGAAATATATCTCTTCTTGGTATAATGAATCCTTAATCAGCAGAAAGATCCTCTGTGCATCTCTTTTTTTTTTTACTTTACATTATGCATAATAGTTGTGTGAATTCAGCTATAAAGGTCAGTTTTTTTGGTCACCATTGTTTCTTACCACCATCTCTTATGTGATTTCATTTTACTAGATTTTTTTTTATCTGCCAAGTCATTCTTTAAAAGATACTTTTGAGTGTTTTCTATACATGCATATGGTCGCATAGAGAATGAAATTTTGAGTCTTTGATATCTAACGTGTTTATTCCTACAAAATTTAGAGTTTAAATTAAAAATAAATCAAAATAATTTTCACTAAAAATCTTAAAACATTACTCCATGGTGTTGGGCATCTAGTGCTATTGTTTAGGGGTCTTTCCCTGTCTGACAATTTTCTTTGCTTCTTGAAAGAGTACTCGATTGAATAATAATGTAGTTGTCCAAGGTCCTCGCCAGCCTTGCAGCCATAGTTAGCCTTGTGCTTCAGTTTTTCCCTGTTGTTTGGCTGGGGGAGAGCAAGAATTGTGTGAACATTTTCCGTCTTGCTAGGCTGCCCCCATTCTGGTGCTTTAGTTAGAGAACGTGGGCTTTTGTTTTTGTTGTTTTGTTCTTGTCTGCTTCCAGTGATGTTTCTGGGGTGCCGGCATCTTTGTCTCCAACTCTGAGATACACAAAACACAAAAGGAGACTGAAAAACCTCATCACATCCATTCCTCAAGGCTCAAGGTCCCCAGCCAGTCTGCCTTCCTCTCTTCACCTCTCAGAGTTTTCTTATGTTTGTTTCAGGTACTGTATCCTGAGTTTACTTTCCTGCCCTGAGAAAATGGGGAGAGTTGCTTCTACTGTATCTTCCTGGATGCAGAAGTCCTATGGTTGATTGCTAACGTATACTATGTGATCTTGCCTTATGTTGAGCATAGCAATATTAAGTTTGGAGGATTTTTTTTACTTGTTCTCTTAATCTTGTTTCTTTGGATTCATCTGATTTTTGTTTATGTTGCTCTTTAACATGATGCTTCTCTTTCTCGATACTGCTTTTCCTCAAATATTTTTGCTGGTTCTTGGTTTTCCACTCCTGCTGTGTTCACAGACCCCTGTCTGTCTGTGAGTAGTTGTGCAGTCTGATGGTGGGGGTCTTGCTGGGATACGGGAAGGCAGAAAACCTGTTCCTGGGGCTGTCCTTCTTCTGGAAGGATGGTGGGTGGGCTTCTTGTGCCCGGAACACTTTGCTGGCTCTCTGGTTGCTGCCCTCTCTCACTGCATTTGCCTGTGGAAAGATCCAGCTGCTGCTCCCCACTCAGCCTGGAGGAGTGTGCAGCTGACCTCCCTGTGCCTTGCTAGCACACTGGGCTCCATCCCAGGCCTCCTGTCTTTGCACATCAGACCTCGGGGTTCTGAGCACTTCCGGAATCGCTGCATCCCAGCCTAAGACCTCTCTTTCCAGGGAGCTGCGCCCCCTGCCAGCTCATTTCATCTGCTTGCTGTCTGTCACAGTTCCTGAGAACACCTTGCCTGCTCGTTAAGATTCTGTTTTCCTTTTGACGTTTATTTTTCAGATTTTGGACTCTGTGGGGAGGTAGACTGTGTGCTCTGTTCACCTTTTTGATTCAGTCTCCTTGGTATTTTTCTTGTGATGCTGGTAATAGCCATTGCGGACTGCTGCTAGTTGCAGGTGCCACACCAAGCCCTTAGAGTCACTGCTGCATCTGATGCTTGGAGTGATTCTGTGAGCTGGGTACTGTCAGGGCCGCTTTACTAAAATCAGGGGAACCAGTAGTCAGAGAGGTGAATTACCACCCCCAGGGCCACACAGCTTCTGAGAAACAGAGCAGACAGGAAATTGGCCTGTTGACCTGAAGATAAATTTTCCCTTTGCAGCTGATGCTGACACCAGGACATAGCAGTGACCCCACAAGGACAGCTGCCCCAGAGCCCAAGGGCTGGAAGCAGAAGCAAAAGGGAAGCCTTCATGGTGTGCAAATACCATATTGTTTTTCTTGGCAGAATTCACCTTCCTTCCAAACATAACTTGGCCTTGCTTCTTTCTGCTGGCCTAAAAAATAATGATGATGGGAATAGCATAGGAAGGTAGTAGCAGTCATCTTTCTGAGCCTCTTTGTTCATTTAAGACATTTTTCTTCTGTCTTTTAAAAATTTAATCTTTTTAAAAATGTTGGCACTATACGTACTTCTGCTTACTTCCTGTTTCACGCCTCCCCCCTAGTCACATCAACTGCTGACTGGCATCTTCTGGCTGGCATGGGGAGAGGTACTGCTTTCAGACTTTACCTCCCCTAAGCCCCACCATCTGGGCGGCAGCAGCTCACCTACAAGGTGAAATCTGAGGTGAGCTCCTGGGCACAGGGCCCTTCCTCCTGGTGCCTGCACAAGTGTGAGCCCATCCTCTGTATCAGGCCTCCTGGCTCTGTGCCCCACCCAGCGTCCTCTGCCATGGGACAGGTGCTGATTGGGCCCCAGCCAATTTGCTCATCTGCAAAGCTTGCAATGTCCAGTATGGGGCAGGTAAGTAAAGCCATCGCCCCTTCAACTTTACAAGCACCCAGCCTGTGCCGGGTTCCTCACTGATGCCACTGTGTAACAGCAGTCAGACATTTTCCGGGTCAGGAACTGTATCCGGAGGTACGTGGCATTTTGGTACAGCATACCCAGCTTCTGAGAAGCAGCACTAACCCAGGGACTCAGTCCCTGAGGCTTCCTGGGAGCAGCCAGCTTCTGGGACAAGCAGCAAGGGAGCCCCCTCAGGTCTGACAGATGCTTTGAAGCAAGAAAAACTCCCCTGCTCAGGCCTTAAGAAGTGTGTGCATCTTTTCAGGCCCCGTTTATTTCTGGGAAGGAAAAGTAAACAGCAACAGAATAATTTCTGTTGGTGTTTTTGCTCCATATTTTGATTGGGGAACTCAATCATGTTTTTCCTTTCATAAACATAAAAATGTTAAGTACATAATGGCTAAATTAATTCGTACCCATAAATTGGTTAATTATGTTAATTCTGAATAAAAAAATTCAGTCTCATTAGTGTTTCCATTAAGCAGTTTAGGCTTGTGAGCATTTTAGGAGAACCGTTTAAGCCTCAGATTAATCTTCAAAGGCTCCAAGTGCATTTTTGACTGCACTAGGATTTAAAATTCACTGGAAGGTTTGGAGGGGATTTGGTGGATGTTAGAAGCCAGTGCTATCAGGGAATAGGGGTTCTACATCCCTGTCCTTCGCACTCCCCCATTCTAATCAAAGGCCCTTGCCTATTGGCTCTGAGAAACCCTTGGGAAAACAGGAGCCATGGAAAGGAGATGGACAGGAATTTCCCATAGCCCTTTGTTCTGTGTCTCTGATGGTCCTTTCCTCACCAGGCCACCTGCCTGCAGTTTTCCTCAGAGGACAGCTGAGGCTCACTTCCCAGTACTGTGCTCCAGATAGATTGGAGTTCCCGAGATGTGTGGGAGAGATGCAGATGGATGTAAAAACTCAGAGGGAGGGTACGTTCAAGTCTAAGTGATAAGCTCTTGGGTGTCAGCTCTCCCCTTGCTGGACACAATACCCTCCACCCACAATTTAAGGAGGAGATGTTTAATTTGGCTCATGTTTTAAGGGGATTCAGTCCATGATTGGCTGTCTCCAAGGCAGGAACATCATGGCAGAACTTCATAGCAGAGCAAAGCTGCTTAGGTTATGGTGGCCAGAAAGCAAAGCAGGGGAGCAGAACTAGAAAGGAAGGGGCGAGGGACCAGACACAGACCCAAAGACCACGCCTCCATGATCCACCCAGTTGTACTCTATCAGTGCCAAGGCACATGCCAAAGCCAATCAAGTCGACACCCCACCCTAACCACCACAGCGCCCTTTCCTCATGGCAACATCGTGTCTGACTCCCACTGTCTTCTTCAGAGAAGAGCTCAGGGCATGTGTTGGCTTTCTGTGTCACAACCACAATCCTCTTGGGGTTTCTACTGTCCTCGCTTGTGGTATAAATGTATGAGTGCTGTATCTGGCTCCAAAGTGTGCTCTTCTGCCCTGCATCCCAAACTGCCAGCCCTCACTGAGTCGCTGAGTCCCAGGCCGTTTACTTGGCCCCACTTCTGAGTGGGGAGACCATGGAAAACTCAGTGTAGATGTTGCTCAGTGTAGACGTCAGCTCGTGAGACCATGACTTAGGCTTTTCTTTCTTCGGTCTTGAACAATCAACAGGACCTGATTAGGAAAGATAAATACAGTTTTCATGATTATTTAAGAATGGCAAGGCTACCTGATAAGGAGACAACTGCCACTGCTAAAAAGGCAGTTTGTGACTCACAGTTCCCACACCACACAGGACCTCACGGAGAAGCACTAGGGTCAGGTGGGGGCCAGCAAAACCGACTGGTAATGTGGGCAGGAATATGTACCATGGTTTCCATGGGAAAGCCAAGGCAAGGCAGGGAGAGCAAGCCTGAGACTGGCTGGTTTGGATAATTTCATCAGGCCATCAGGGGATAGGTGCTGTCTCCATCTGCCCTGGAGTGTTTAGGATGGAGGAGACAATCCTCCCTCCAAGGGTGTGAGAGCCTGATTAGAAGGTGGGTAGAGGCACAGTTTCTAAATTTTTTGGTTTGCATAAGAAGAGGCACTCCTGGGCCAGTGTGTTTATTATCCCTAGGAACTGGCTAGCCCATGAAGGGACGGACAGTCTTTACGGGGTTAACAAGACCCCACGTGTCGGAGTGTGGGAATACAGCAAATCAGAAGACAGTTAACGCAAGGCCCCCCTGTGTAGGACAGGCCTCATCTCATGGGCCCAGGGTCTTGTGGAGGGACTCGGGTTGATTTGCTGCTGCTTCACTGGCTGCAGCTGTGTTTCTGCCCTGTGAGGAGACAGAACAGCTCCATCAGGAGATCAGGAGCAGAACAGGAAGCCAAGAGAGACAGCTTGGTGGTGATCCCTGGTGGGTCTCCGCGCACATCGTGTGACAATGGCAGTGTAGGTGTGACAGGGCAGATGTAGATGTGGCTTGGCAGCTCAGTGGACCATGGCTCCCTGGGGTTCCTGGCCAAGATTGTCCTCTGGGGGCACATTTAGAGATGGGAGAGCTCCAGTACAGTCTTGGGTGGTAACGAGAGTTGGCAGAAACTTTTTAGGTTTGTAGCATTTTAAACAACTCTTGAAACTTTACTTGTCCCAGCATGGCTGCTTACGGAACAGAAGGTCCTATAGTTTTGCTGAAAAGGAAAGAACCCCAAAACAAACAATTCTCTGTGGGTTTACTAAAATAAACTCAGGATTAATGAGTAGATTTGTTGGAGAGGCCTATTTGTCACACTCAGGAAGCAACAATCTAATTTTACTTGCTACTGTTCATTGCTTTTGCCTTGCCATTCATTTGCTGAAGGCAAAATGCATTACTTCTCAATGAACAAAAGCAGGCCCTGCGAGGTCTGCTCACCTGCCTTCCTCCAGACATTGGCAACCAGGGGAGGCGGCTGACTGCTCCTATTGTAGGTGTGTGAATGAGGGTGTGGGTGTGCATGTATGTGTACATGCACTGCACTCTCCCTTTTTCTTTTAAGATCAAGCTTCCTCAAAAGGTTTTCAAGGCAAATGTCTGTCTTCTGCTGTTTTGGGCTGACTGCATGTTGATGGGTTTGCCTTGCCCTATGCAAACCTATTATTTGGAAAGTCAAGTTATAAATGAGAAACAGGGAAAGAAGAGGTAGGCTGGGTCTCTATGAAAACAGTGGCTTTGTTTTAACTTTACCAGGAGACTTATGCAACAATTCATTTCAGCAAGTTCTCTCAGGGCATTTAAAATATTATTGGGCTTAGACAGTTTAATAGGAATACATATATTATTGAAAGTGAGGCAAACCCACCCGATTCTTTCCTAGAGCTTCTTGGGGTACTTAGAATTGTCTGTTGTGGGATTTAGCCCCAAGAGCAATCTGACTTGTTCACCCAGACACAAAGTGCTCAGGTCCAGGAAAGTGAGGATCTTCTTTCTTTTCAGCACTCCCTCCACCTCATGCCCACAGGCCCATCCTCAGAGCATACTGCCCAAGCATGTTTATCTTGCCACCGTGAGCTCTGAACCCAGCAGGCGGAAAAGCAATCCATTAGCAAGCTAACAACAGGGAGTTAATTTGCCATCAAAATGACTTGTCCAAATTATTTTTGTACCCAGCAATTTATAGTAAATGGGTCTTTCTTTTTTCATTAGAGAAATGATTGCTGTTTTTCTTTTCCTTGGCATTTCCAGAGAGCCATTCACATTTAAAGCTAATGTTGGAACAGCAGGTTTCTACTGAAAATATTTACCTTTTCTCTGTTGGCAACTTGTCAATGTTGGGGAAAATAGATGCTCCATTAAAATCTAAATACATGATGCTTGCTTTCTCACACATCCATCAGTCTTTTTCTAAAATGAAAAGCATTGTGAGAGGTGTTGGGAAATCATTCTGGTCTTATGCTTTTACATATTTTTGGATGTCTTCTGGCATCCTTTCTTGTTAAAAAAAATTAGGTATTTCTCCTCTTATAACTTATGTGAGAAGTCCTAAAATAGCAGGTCAGTCTTGCCACTAGAACATCAGAATAGACTTTGGCTGCCTATGTGGCCGGCCAGGTATCCCCTAGAATTAGTTTATTGCTTAACATAAGGCCATAAAGATATTAACTTTTATTGATCCAGCAGCACAGGCTACCAGAATATATTAGTCTGTTTTCCATTGCCATAACAAAATACTGAGGTTGGATAACTTATAAAGAAAAGAGTCTTCTTTAGCTCACAGTTTCAGAGCCTGATAGTTCAAATAGCACTGTGCATCCTGGCAGATAGGATCATGGCAGGAGCATGTGCTAGGGGGAGGCATGCTAGTATCATGAAACAGGAAGCCAGAGAGCAACAGGGGCCAGTCTTGCTCTTTTATAACAACCCTCTCTCTCAGGACCTAACTAGGGTCCCACAAGAACTACCTTAGCCCCTCCTAACCACAGCACACCCCCCTCAAGGGCCTAACCACCTCTCAATGGGCTCCCTCTTCAAAGTTCCATCACCTCCCAACATTAACTCACAGGGGACCTAGCTGCCCATCCATGAACCCTTGTGGGGGAATGCATTCAAACCGTAGATTATATTTTTATTGATCTTCTCACCTACCAGGTGAATATTGTAGAAAGGGACTTTGAGAGGTTGAGTTCATGGTTCAAGGTCATGCACATCCAAAATTCTTCCAGGACTCTGACCCTGGCTTCCCACCACCACCACCACCACCACCACCACCACGCACTGCCTCTGTCATGTCATACCATCAGCTCCCTACATGGGCTGTGGCCTCTCTTGGAGGTTTGTGGCTGAGTGGCCTGTGTGCTTGGGCCCAGCATCCTTGAAACAACTATGAAGATGAAAGTGCTGAACACACAGACCAGAGATGGGGGAAGGACAGTGCCTCATGGCCACCCAAACTCCTACACTCCAAAAAGAAGGAGAGACAGTGTCACAGCCCATGTGGGCTGGAGCTAGAGTGGCTCTGATCTGCCAATCAAAGAAACCTTCCCATTGGTGCCAATCAACCCAGGGAAGATTTGGGCTCCATTATTGTTTCCCTTGATCTTCAAAGGAAAATAAGCTCTTACTATTAAAATTAAGGACCTCAGCGGCAGTGGTTACAGCTCAGGGGTAGAGCATGTGCACAGCATAGATGAGGCCCTGGGTTCAAGCTTCAGCATGGAAAGAGACAGAGACAGAGACAGAGAGAGAGAGACAGAGAGAGAAAGGGGGAGGAGGGAGAGGGGAGAGGAGAAAAACTTTATCAAGAGATACCATAAGGTAAAAAGATAACACATAAGCTGTGAACTGAGGTTTTTATAACCTGTATGACCAGCAAAGGTCTACTCTCCAGTACAGGCAAAATGAAGCAATATATTACTTAAACATGCATGCAATTGTATGGAAAGAGCAGTTTTCCAAAGGCCGTAGATAAATCATCCAAAGTCCTGAGCAGTCTCCTCTCACAGGCAGGAGGTGGTAAGAAGGACACGTAGAGGCCCCCAGTGGGTCACGTCTTCATTCTTGCATCAGGTAGGGGTTTTACGGGGTCTGTTATTTTATTAGACTTTACAACTATCATGTATGTGAAAACACTGGACAGAAGTCCCTGGCCAGGACCATAGGCACTGGGAGAGGTTTGTGGGAGCCCACTCACCCCTCTCTTTGAGGAAGCTGGATTCCCCACCTTAAAGAACCCTCCTGGGAACGTGGAACTGAACGTGGGTGGAGATGAGATGGCCAGCCAAGTCCAAGGCCCCCATTCCCCTCGCACATGGGCTGGGGCAAGGGCTCGTGTTTTCCAGGTTAAAGCTCACTGTGTGACTCATCACAAATTATACATAGGATCGACTCATACAGGAAAGGGAAATAAACGTGAATGACGAACAGCTGGGCGAGTTGAAAAAGACTCCAGAGTTCTGTTAGAGCAATGTACATTTTTAGATAGCAGTGTGATGTCAGGGTACTGAGGGAATCCCTTTGAGTCCTCTCTTCTGCAAGTACCATCTTTGGTTTTCTTTTGTTGCCACCAGGCAACAGGAACACTTTACAGTGTGGCCTGCAGTGTTATTTTAATTTTCTCACATCAGCGAGTGCACAGAGGAGGAGCAAACTTTCCAAGAACAGTGTGGGAGCTCACTCTGGGAGCTCAGTGACGCTGCAGCCGGATCCAAGCTGCTTGGGGCTCCCGGGCCTTGCTCGTCACCAGGCCCAGGGTGGCCCCTGCTGTGTGCTCCGCATCATGGGCGCTGATGCCAGGCTTCCTCTGTACTTTCAGGCATCCGCATGCTGGACGGCGATGTGACAGATGTGGTTGAGGCCAAGTCCCTGGGCATCCGACCCAACTACATCGACATTTACAGTGCCAGCTGGGGGCCGGATGATGACGGAAAGACAGTGGATGGGCCCGGCCGACTGGCTAAACAGGCTTTCGAGTATGGCATTAAAAAGGTGTGAGTAACACAGGGCTACAAGAGAGATCATGGGTTGGGGATGACAG
>RJWT010044370.1:0-11802 GCA_004365215.1 Cuniculus paca
ACTTCAGTGACTTTTTTTTTTTTTAACCGGGGATCTAACTCACAACCTTGTGCTTGCCAGGCAGGCGCTTGTACCACTGAGCTAAATCTCCAGCCTTGAGTGACATTTTAAATGGTATAATACTTTTTTTTTAATGGTATATAATTATAACGTTATGTTCTCTTACTTTTTCCTGAGTGTTTATAATGACCACGTGACTATAGTCAGCCTTATTCAAGTACACATAAACTCTTCTTTTTGTCTGATAGTTTTTAATAACTATTATCAATGATGAAATGCAAATTCAGTCTAAAATGTTGGTTGTAAATGTATCTACTTTTCTCGTTTATCACACTATTCAATCTATGAGTTGTCTTTCTTTAATTCCACATATATTCAGATGCTTTAGATACAATTTTGATTCTAAATTTATTTTTAGCTGCATTTGAAAAGTTAAATTGTTCAGTATTTTTAGAAGTATTCTTGTCACTATAAATATTTAAGACAGGGAATTCATTCAGGAACTTTCAAAATTTTCATTTCAAAATTCATTATTTTTCATTTTCACGTGTTGACGTTCATGTTCATTCCACCTACCTTTTGCTTTACTGTATTGTGTGCTTATTAAAATGATTCCATTTCAAAATGTTCTGTTATATTTTCACATGAATGAGTGTATGCTGTAATTGTTGATTTTCTAAGCTATTTCTCTTACCATTTAAACCCCTTGAAACATTTGGAATTTAGATTTCCAGCTCAATTTAAGCAATATTGTTTTCCTGTCATTTTTTTGTCTAAATTTTGAAGTTCCCTCAGGCTAGATGCCCAGGCTCACGGTCTGAAACAAGGCATCTACCTGCCAATTGAAGTTTATTCTCTATAGTAATACTGGATTTCTGTTCTAATTCTCTTCAATGTAAGTAATTCCAGCACTCTAGGAGTAATGATGAATGCAGGACGAGTCTCCTTATTTATTGGGTTCTTGTGGTTTTCTCTTCCATGGTAGTGCGTGTAGAATGGAGAACACATAGTTTAAGTCGTACCATTGATTCCAACTAGTAGTTAGAAGAGCAAATGATTCAGCAAACTGAAATAATTCTGTTTAAACCTAACGGGAATAAAGAGAGGGAGATGGGGATGAAATAAGGAATTAAGATATTAAGATGTGATATGTACATGTCCTAACTTTGAACATGAAATATTAACCTTAGGTACTACGAATATAGTAAAAAATAATCCCTTTCACACTTTCTCTCTCTCTCTCTCTCTCTCTCTCTCTCTCTCTCTCTCTCTCTCTCTCTCTCTCTCTCTTTGGTCTGAAACACATTTGCTATGTATTTATCTCTCATAGTAACTTCAGATTATGAAGACTAAATGCAGACTAGTCTTTGTTTAGATTACTGTATTGTTTCTTTTACTTGTATGAGTCTATTAGCAAAACAAAAAATTATTCACAGAAACAAGATAAAATGTAGTACTGATGCCGGGCATGGTGGTGCATGCCTATAATCCCAGAGTGAGGCGGGAGGATCACTGTGAGTTCTAGGTAAGTCTGGGCTACAAAGTGAGTTCAAGGGCACCATGAGCTAACAGGGAGACTGTCAAAAAAAAATTATCAGAGTAAATTTGACTAAAATTTTCAGTAAAATTCAGGTTTTCAATCTCCTCTTGATTTCCCTTCATCTTTAGATAAAAAGAATATAAAGTATTTTGTAATTCTTCTTGATGTCTCTTTTTTAATGGGTGAGGGAGGTGTTTTTTTATTTTATCATAACATATTGCTGATCAGAAGAACTGCTGTGCAATATACTAGCTTAAATTCTTTCAATGCTACTACATAATCTACTACTATTCTTTCTCTTTAGTATAAATACCTAGCATGAACAATAAACTTTCCTACTCAAAAAATGATACTGATAATATCCCAGATACAATTATATACCTATTTGATGATCTGTCAGTGACCGGGGACCTAGCTCAGTGGCCTAAGCGCCTGCCTGGCAAACGCGAGGTCATGAGTTCAATCCCTGGTGCCACAAAAACAAAGGAAAAATACTTACCTGATTATCTGTCAGTTCTTTGTTATCAGGCTGTATATTTGCTACACTGTTTTTCTAGCCTCTGAATTAATCTAAAACCAAACCCAGCCCAAAGTGTTTTTATTTGTTTATTTTTTTGCACAGGGAATTGAACTCACGACCTTGCGCTTGCCAGGCAGACACTTAGGCCACTGAGCTAGATCCCCAGCCCTAGTATTTTTGAGACAGAATCTCACTATGCCGTTCAGGCTGGCCTTGAGCTCACTTTGTAGCCCAGGCTGGTCTCGAACTCACAACGATCCCCCTGTCTTAGCCTCCTAAGTGCTGGGATTACAGGTGTGAGCCACCACACCCGGCTGTTTATTTCTTTCTTTTTCCAGATACGGTTCACATGTTTGGAAATGCTACTTAGGCCATTGACTTCAAGCTTTGAGTCTCAAACTGACTCATCCTCTTTATGTGGAATCCTTTATTCTCAGTCCTTCATATTCTTTTTAACCCCAAAGCACTGAGCCCCCAGCCACCTCTCCTACAACCCAACTGATGCTCAGATTTATCAAAGTCCTCTTCCTAAAATTTCCAATCCAGATGTACATACTTAATATTTGAGACTTTTCTTTCCATTGTTGCCATTGCTGTAAGTTTTCCAACAGCGTCTGTGCTAAAATACAAGTCAAAAATGCCCTGTGAAGTTGATTTTCAGTATCTCAAGTTCTTTATTTTTGTTTTTTATTATGATTTTTTAGGTCTTAATGCACAATTTTCTGTCTTTGGGTATTTATTTTACCTAAAGTGTAAAGCTACCTGGCCTGAATGTGGATACTGGGCAAATAGCACTTTCTTATTATCTTGATTTTGCTTGTAATTCTTTTTTTTTTTCTTTCTCAGATTTTAGCTTTTATGATTGAATATTTAAATTAGTCGTAATATATTTACATACTTCTTTAATTTATGTAACATAATATAAATGTACTAGCCAAGACCTTGCATAAATTAACTGTGTTAAGCATTTTTTGAATGCAGTTTACTTGAAATATGTTAAGACTCATGAAGTTATCTTGTTTTGTATACAGCCAAGATTTTTTATTCCCCTTGACTAATGATTCTCAGTATGGACTCTAATTCATCAGCTCTCATAAATACTTGCACTGATAAAAATTGTTTCTATTAATTATTAATATAGATCTGCATTTGTCTATAAACATTTTAACCAAATGAAAATGGTATATGTCTTCTAAAGTATTTGTCTTTTTTGTTATTAATTTTGAGGAGTAATTTTTTATAAATTTTACATAACAAAGGAAAATTTTAGAAGTAAATAAATATTTTTACAGAATCTTCTGGGTGAATCTTAGAGCACTAATTGAAATTTAAAAAGTGCAAAAAGCTTAATTTTATTTTGAGAACTTATAACATTACATTCTAAAATATTTTATAAAACTCACTTCCTTCTAATATCAACTCCTACTTGCTATTTATGTATTAGCAATTATAAAAAACAGGTGAAAGTAAGTTTATCACGAGATCTATAGACAACCAATTATTTAAAAAAAAACAGCATTTTCTCATGAAGAGCTTACATTATTAATATTTATTATGTTTGTTATGTAATATTTGTGTGCTTTTGCTACCTGGAATACTTTCATGTTTTGTGCAGATCAAATATTTCTATTTTAACACTTAAACACCAAAATATAAAGGAGAACTTCTTGTATCTTATCGTTTGTTCATCTGTATTTCAAAACAACTTAATTCTTAGGCACTTAAGATTTTAACTGTGTATGTTTTTTCTCCATTAATAAAACATTTAACTCATAAAACCTAATGAATATTCTTTTAGTTTTTTTTTTTAATTTATTTATTCAATTTTTTTTTGTACTTGGAATCAAACTCAGGACCTTGGATTTGCCAGGCAGGTGCTTATACCACTGAGCTATACCCCAGGCCAATATTCTTTTGCTAAACTGATACATGTACCGTATTTCTGTTGTAGTCAGGGGTTGCAGGGAGAAAGATTACAATCAGGACACAGAATTTATAATATTATCTATGATGGTTACCCAGTGTTAAATACAAGAAAGTGCAGGAAATCTGTCCACAACACCAAAGGCCTAAAAAGAATTTAGCTGAGGGCCTAGATCCCACAGCAATGTCCTGTATGAATCCAGCTGAAGACCTAGAGCCCATGACAGTGCCTCCCATGAGTCCAACTGGAGGCCTAGAGCCCAGGACAAAGACTCATACAAGTCTGTTTGATGGATCTGTGCTGGGAAGGCCCAAAGGCATGCAGTGTAGGCTAGAAAATCTATGCCAGTGGAATGAAGATCTGTGCTAGTAGGTTGAGGGTTCTATATTGAAGCCAAAAAGTGATGTTCAAATTTAAGGACCAGGGTTCCCTGAAAGTACCACAGCTATCCTCAGCAACAATGAGGTCCTAAGCTCCTCCGACAATGAAAACAGTCAAGTACATGCCAGGAAGCCAGCATGACAACTTCTCCCAGAGATTAAATAGCAACCATCTTCCCCTCCAGAGCCAGGAAGCGATGCTCAACATAAGGACCAATGCTCCCCCAAAGTGAACTGCAGCCACTCTCAGCAACAAGCTCCCGAGCTCCTCCGATGATAATGGCCTAAGTCATATTGGGGAGCCAGCCTGACAAGCCCCTCCAGGAGAACCAATGGCTCCAAACAGCAGCACTTAGGAGAACCCACAACATCACACTCTTCCTTTCCACGTCTCTTTTTATGCTGGTAACTTTCCTCAGGTGGGCTGTCTACACTCAGCACCATGCTGATTTAATTCAACTGGTGTTAATTTGACCACCAGTTTTTAATCCTTAATCATTTCATTCTAAAAAGTTTGATGCTTGGCCTATAGCATATTTATATGTATTGTTCTCATCTTCTATGACAGTAATTATTCCATATTCATGAGGAAATGAAACCAGGAGCATTGCATGTCATGTGATAGGACAGTCAAGGTTTGAGTTTAGAGCTCACTATGGTAACCATGAAGATATTTTATAAAAATGGAAAATAATTCCTTCATAAAAATTTTAATATTTATTTGATGTTATGATATGAAGGTTACATTTTTAAAAGATAAATCATAATCACAATAATTTCTTTAAAGTGCATCCCATCTTGCTAAAACCATGTAGTGATTTTAAAACACATAGGATAAAGTGTAAGCTCCATTCTGGGATCATTTGTACTTAATCTGTTCTACACTCTCACATTCTCAGTAGCATGAGACCATATTATCACAGTCACGACATTTGCCCTTGTTACCATCCACCCTATTACTGTATTTTAATTTTCCCACTATTATTATAAAATTTAATATGTGTTCTAGTCTTATTGTTCACCAACTTCTTCACCAGGATATAAAACCCTAATAGAATAGACATTTACTTAACTACTCTAATGTTAAATATTGTTTGGTGCACAGTATCAATCAGTAAATATACAAAGGGAGTAATAGCTGTTCCCGAGGAAATCAAGATATTTTACTCAGAAGACTTCCTTCTAATCCTATGGCTTTGATTAACCATCCCCAAGTATTACTCCGCTTTAAAAGAAGGGGAGATAAAGAAATAACATCTACACTAGTTATTTCTTGGAGTTATTTAGAGAATACAATGGCATAATTTTTTAAATGTGTTTTGAGAATTGTAAAACAATATACACATATAAAATACCATTGTTGTCCAGATTTGTCATTAACTTACTGCATGTCCTGCAATTATTCCCAGAATTCACATTTATACAATTTTTGGAATGTGACTACTATTGAGCTTCCTAGACTTTGAAGAACTACAAATTCAACTGCTATTATTAAAACTTACTTTGCTGTATCTGGCTAAGTTTTATATTAAAAGTTAATGTGGAAAAAATTGGAGTTACCAATAAGAGGGAAAATATGAGAAAACTGGGGACTATGGAAAAGCAGCTGTGAATTTCTGCATTTGATCAGAACAGTTATTCAAGTTTATAAAACTAAGTGTTATGACATATTTTTTTCTAAGGGGTAAAAAGTAAAATGATTATATTCATTTTGATGCAATATGTCAATCAGGATTAACACAGAAAAACAAAAAAATGTTCACATGCAAGCTAAATTTCTATAATTAATTATTTTCCAGAATGTATAATAAAAACTTTGTTTTGATAAGAATTGTTCAGCTATGTGCATCTCAAGCTTTAATGGCTCATACTTCTGTAAATTCTACATATTATTATCAGGAGTAGAAAAATTAAATTTATAGTAGTAGTGGACATATATGCATCACTCATTACTTCCATATGAATGACATAGTGCAGTACAATTTAAGAACAATTAAAGGTGCATTAGTTTTCAAAGGATAAAAGTTTTACATCTAATTAACAGGAAAAGTGTAAATTGGTTATTGTTTCTCAAAGTGAAATCCATTCATTTTACACCGAGCATTTCATCTAACTGATGTGTGTATGTTTGTGTGTGTGTGTGTATGTGTGTGTATGTGTGTATTTGATACCGGTGATCAGACCCACAAGTGATTTTCCAGTGAGCTACATTCCTAGATTATTTTTTTTTAACTTTTAATTTTGAAATAGGGTTTCATTAAGGTGCGCAACCTTACCTCAAACTTTTGGTCCTCTTGCCTTGGAATTTATAATTGTTGACAGGATTTACAAATGTTTACCACTGCATGTAGCTAATATTCTTTACATATCATTTTCAACTAATTGCTTAATTAGTTATTGCATAGTAGAGTGCAATTGATCAATTGATCCCTTTTTCCCTACACAATCAAATGTTTATCACACATTCAAAAGAAGTTAGAAACAATTGCTTATAATCAATTCTGGTAATGTGACTCTGTTTCCCTGCTAATGGAAAATAGAGTCTCATGATCTTTCCTTCTTCTTAACGCTTTCCATTATTTCCAACCACATCAAACATTAAGAAATCTTTTTTCCCATTGGATTTTTTATTGTCTAAATGTTCATCTCCCATTTCAACCTTCGATAGCGTTTTTTATTGGGTGTCAAAGATGCTATGGTTTCTCTTCCCATAATCTGCCACCTCATCATGTACAATCTCTTTATCTTGTTTAATATCTCTTTATTATACCTGAAAAAGATACTCTGAAGCAAACCTTTAATAAAATATTCTTCTAGTGCATAATATAAAGTTTCTCTTTTAATTTAATGGAAATACGGAGTCCAATACAGTTTGAAGTTCTGTGTGTTTGATTTGTTTTCTTTCCTTACTTATGTTAATAACTAAGCACTATTAAAGCCTTATATCTGAACAATGGAGGGAGAGTGTTATGGAGCCTAGTCAATGTCTGGCAGTTAAATTGTGAGGAACAGATAAGCAGAAAAATAACTTGTCTAAAGATTACCTTCCCAAAAGTCTACATTTTGAAAATATTCCGATTTTCAAACTATTTGTAGCTATACTCTCTCTTGGCTTTTTACATGTTCAATTTTCCCAACTAAATAGAGTTTGCATTAAAAAAAAAGTCAGAAAATATATTAAATGTGAGACTGGCTCACCACTTACACCACTATTGAAGTTCACAAATAAAGACCTTTTAATAAAGTAGAAAAGCTGTGTCATGACCTTTGAATTCTTAATTTCCACTGTTCCACTATACACAAAGTAATATTTAAAATGAATCATCTCACCTTTTTGAAACTTTATTACTGAAGACTTAAATATATACTGTTTTGGAGAAGACATGATTTTTATCACTCTGGAAGTTAAAAATTAATAAACATTTACTCTCTGCATACTTACTGCAAGATTTCACAAAATTTAGAAGAAGAAGGAGAACGAAGAGGAGGAAGAAGAAAAGTGGAAACGTAAAACTCTGTGCATGCCAGTGGAATACTCAGGAATTGTTGAAGAAAGCATAAAATCATACAGTGTGTTAAATGCTGGAGATGTTGTGTGCAAAGTAGTATGCAAACATCAAGAAGAGAGGAAATATTCTGCTGAACAATTTTAAGAAAGATTTCAAAGAAGACATGATATTCCAGTTGACTGAAGTATAACTATAAGAATTTTTGGCAAAGTAAATAAGCAAAGTGTGACTAACTGTGAGATTTAGGAGATGGGCATGAATTCATTTCATCCAGCAGGCACTGATCAGGAATAACTCACTATACAATATCCATAAATAGCTTGGGGAATCTAAAGGACAACAAAAATGAGGGTAGCATCTTGTTTGTGTCGGGTTTACTTTTGAATATCACTATTTCAAACACTAAATGTTTCACAGGGATTTCCTCAAACACTTGTATATTTCAAAGCATAAAGTATCAAGAGCACATCTCAAGAAAGAACTGAATCAAGAATGCACATGTGCTACCTTCATGACTAACAAAATATCCTAACCATAATTCCTCATTTTCATCAATTATTTATAGTCTTCGTGAAGGCATGAAAGGCAACACGCTAGCTATCCTACTAGTAAAATTCATGTTACAAATCTCACCAGTGATGACTTCTTTATTGTCACTTGGATTTTGAAACATTACTCAAAATACTTTTTAATAATTAGAGTACAGAAATATCCAATTCATTATAAGACCTTCAGTTTGCAACTATTTTAAAAGTGGGCCAGAAAGGGAAGCAAAAACTTATTAAATGCATGTTTGTGAAAATATATATATGATTACCTCGTTCTGTGACAAGTGTCATAATGTTTAGCCATGTCTTGAAAACATCAATTTCAGGTCATTTTTAGAGAAAAAGGCAATAAGTTGAACCATTTCCAAATAAGAAAATGTGTGTATTTTATAGCAGGTTTGTAGATTTCACAGCATGCTAGGTGATTAACAGCATGTGACATAATGATGTAAGTGTCATTAATATGTTTGCATTCTGAAATGTCAGTACTCTACATTTTGAGTACCTGGACAAATAAACCAAAAGAACAGTGGACATTTCTACTGTGTTCATCTTTGTTTTAAAAAATTATTTATCAACCTCTTTTAGTACATTTTTTAGACTTAATAGTTTCATTTTATACATATTCGTTTGTAGCATTTGTTTGTTTAATGTGAATGTGAATATAGACAGTTATTACAAAATATTACTGGGATTAAGTGGCCTCTAATATTTAGCAATTCCAAAGTAGAAGCATAAACTGGAATTATTTTCTTCTTTGTCTCATTTTTTTTCTATTTCTCTTCTACTTTATCTTCCATTTTTTTCCTTTCTTTTTATTTTATATTTCAACATATCCATATTTTGTTTCACCTTCAATAATGGAAGATCTGAGGTTAGTGTTTGAAGACAAAGGATATGCTGAGTATGTGGAGCTGGGGAGAGGATATGAGTTAATTAAATGTATTTCATTATCTTTAACTCTACACATGGCCACCTACCCTCAGTGAGCCTTTTATTCTGGTGTATGCTATCACTGAGTGCTAGTATTTATAGCTATTTACTACTATTTGTCAGATACTGATATCAGTGTGTTTATGTTTCCTGCTAATGTTTTACTTTTCAAAAATTCATCACGAAGGAAACATGGCAAAGTAAATTTAATTTGGCTAGTAACTTTTCCAAGTTATTTTCACCATCCTTTTCTTTTTTCAAGCTAGAACTGGAAACCCACTCTGGGTCAAATGCATTCCATCTTTAATGTTTGAATCTTTGGATTCCAGAGTGAGGCATCCCCAAAGGAGCCAGGCAGAAATAATAGCGGGAATTGTGTTGCTGATGCAACACAAGTAAAAATCAGTAAATATTAACTAATTTTTGTTCTTTTTAATCTGATTCAAACTAGAAGCAAACCTATGAAAATGCTGTCTCTTTAATCTTCTCAACAGCTTAGTTTCTGGGGAAAAGATCTGTGTGATGACTGTAACTCAACTCTAAGGCATTTCTTGTATGCTTCAAGGAGGAAAGGTCTCGCCGTCTCCCATAAATACAAAGAAATATCAGGAACTTGGAAAATGGAAAAGAAATTGAATTCAGCAAGTACTTTCAATGGTGTAGCAAATATTTTGCAAGCATTACTTTAGAATTATTTTCATATGGAACAGTAGAGCTATAAATTTAAAGCACCAAAATATTTCAAATATTATTTTAAAAGCTATAAATCAAGATAAAATTTAGCTGAAGTGATATATATATATATATATAAAATATATATATACACACACACCTATATCAGTAATTTTATAAAATGTATATATATCTTGCAGTTGAAATTTCTAATGGAATTATCCACCATGGAATATTAATATGCTTTTTCCATAAAAAACCATGCACTTTTACTTTTAATAAACTGATTTCATTACTTTATTATAGAAATAAGTAAATTATAACCTGTAAGAGAAAATTCAATTTAAAATATGTACAAAGAATGAATATTTTACATAGGGTTCTTTCATAAAAATTCATACTTGATATTGACAGAATTATTGGAAAGTTTTTATTATATAAATTTTATTTTACTCAAGGTTGATCTTGTTTTTAGTTTTGTGCCATAAATATTTGTTAAGATGCATTACATAGTTCACAGATCTCAGACAGCCTCTGCTGAGGGATAATTCACTCACATTTGTATCATTAACTGCTGTGGAAAGTCTAGCTCTTTGGCTGCCTTTAGAAGAGTTTATGAGTGTTTTATGATGTTTCCTGGTTATGTTGTATTTTTACAACTGTTGCAAATAGACACAAATGTCATAAATTACTGAAAAAAACTTATCCTCAATCCCTCTGAGTTTAATGAGGAACAGTTACAGAAAAGGGAAGTTTGCAAGTGCCACTAAAGTTGACTTGATGGATTCCACATGTAGAATAAGTTCAGATCTCTGAGTCAGATTTGTTAAACTTCTGAGGCACTCTTTGTGTTTTTCTACACTCTGACAGTATTTTAAATGTGCCCTTGATTCAGGATAAAGTAACTGTTTGCTAATGAATACAGCCATTTGTCTCAACTAAATAGTCCATAATGCCTCTGTTTTCAGATACAATGAACAGGTATGCATATCTTCCTCCAAATCATTTATGTAATACATGTCTGGAAATTCCTCTTATCTAAAATCTTTAAAATTATTAATACCATGAATGTTGTAATTCATATACTTTATAATCCTAATGCTTGGCCTAAAAGTTTAGACAATGTATTTCAAAAAATCACACATTCATTATTAGTACCAAACATTTATTTAGTATCAGCCTGGAGTAGTGTTAAGTACAGGTAATTTAAGAGGAAAAAGTGGAAATTACAACACAGTAGAAGACATATTACACTTGTAACTAGTCTTAAAAGATAATTCAAAGTACTAAAATCAAGTTAGTATAAATAAGCTAACAATGTTATGAAGAAAAGCATCCTATGAAGTGAAATGTCTTTCAGTGAAAAATGAACTGAGCTATAAATTTTATAAAAAATAAATTCAAATGCTTAATGATGAGGATATATTTTGGTAAATAAACTTTCCAACAATGCTGTAGCTATGCAAATATCATTGAGTGTACTTACAGTAACCTAGATAGTACAAGCTAGTATATACTTAGATTACATAGTTTATGCCATTATATATGGTGAGCATCATTGACAAAAATGCTGATATGCACTGCAAAGCTATAAAAGGAAAAAAGTTCTGAGATCAAAATCCTGCAAGAATATATTTGTCTGCAGGCTTAGCAAACATAGAATATTGAACAGCAATTCATAGTTTTACACTGCGCACCAGGTTTTACAAAGTAATGAATGATCTAAACACAACATAAAAAATTCAAATACACAAAGAAAAAATCATCAAACATTCC
>RJWT010044371.1:0-11766 GCA_004365215.1 Cuniculus paca
TAAAAAATTATTAAATTATTCCTCCCCTCTGTGACCTTTGGATGTCCTCCCATAGTAGCAATGGGGTGGCCTTATGACTTTCCTCATCTACTGAGACATTAGTAAATGCCTCGAGGAAATAAAGACTTACACACCAAACACACATACATGAGAGGACTTATGGAACCCTGCTCTGGCTATGAGGCAAAAAGTTTAGACATCCAGGTGAAATAAAAAACACAAAGTATTCCAGGAGTATCTGAGTGTCAGCCTGATTGAGGTCATTCTTGGTCAGTTGTCTCCAGATGACTACCAGGGAATTTGAAATAGATGATCTAACCTGGAAAGATTTGCTCTACCATCCCAGACTGCTAGAACTACCCGTATGTTCCAAGGAATCTGAAGTTTTTAAAACGTTATTGAAGTTTAAGTAATGCAAAAATTTGACATGTCAGGAATCATTTGCTACTAAAGAACAACTGCATTCTGAAGCTTTCTCAAACTTGCTGTACACAATAAACGGGCCCACTGGTCTTCTCAAAGACATTCTTAGAAATCCTAAAATGGAATACTAATTAGCTAATTCCAGTCTTTGTGTGTCTTCAGTGTTACTAAATCCTAGATTGCTTTACATGGGTTTAAGCCTTGGTGCAGTACTGTTGTTTATTTGTTGTGACGTGAATGTTCCTATGTATGTTGCCCCAAAGCCTTTGATTTCAAAATAGGGCATAAAAACCATGTATTTACGCAGTTATATGAATGAATTAGCTTTTGTCTGTTTATATACGTGTATAGTATACACACACACACACATGATGGAGTCTCATTGTGTTGCCCAGAGTAGTTTCAAATTCATGGGCTTAAACAATCCTCCTGCTTCAGCTTCCTGAATAACTGAAAGCATGAGAGGGTACCTCAATGCCCAGCTCTGTTTATATCGTTATTTGGAAATATATAAATGTTTTTATCATGAGTATGCGATTTGTTTGAGATGACATCTCAAAAATTAGTTTTTGGGTTTATCATCAACTTATTAGCCTGAGGTTAAGGAATACCTCAAACAAGCAAAAATTAGAAAAGTTATTTAACTGCTGCTTACTTAAATTTAAGCAGTGATTTGTTCTGCTCAGATCCGCAGGGAAGACTATACAGATATTGCATCTATATTTAATTCCAGGTTTAGTTTTGTACTTCCAGACTCCAAGTTTAGCATGAAACATGTCATAGGCAGCACTGTGGTTACGAGTATGAAACTGTCAAGATCAAGCTACCATCACCCTGGAAATTTACTCAATACCTTTAAGTGTCTCAGTGGGTTGTTCTGAGTATTACATAAGACAATTATTATAAAGCATGTGTATGTACATAGTACAGAATCAATTCTCAGTGATATATTTACTCACATTCATGTATTTATTCCCTTAGAGACATTCATTGTAAGTAAGTACATTAGTGGAAAAAAAAATCATCTGCACAAGATTGTTAAGATAGTTATACAGTTGGTTTCTCTTGGTTCATTCAGGGGAAAGTTTTGTGTTAGTAATTTTCTGGACAATGCTTCATGCCTATATCTTGTACGCTGAACAACTACTGTGAATATAACAATACGCAAGGTGTTGATTATTGTTACTCTCCTACTGTCTTGTTCTGAAATTCTGTTTTATTGTTATTTCTTATTTTTTCCTGTTAAAAATTTTAAAAAATCATCTGAAGTACTCATCACCAGCAACCTCAGTTCCCTTTCATCTGACTTTTCAGGCAAAATTCAATTTTGACTCATTTTACAGTGTATAGTCTATGCCCAATATTTGGGTCTTGATTTGGATTTATGTATATTATATAGTGGTTAACCGCACAGGGTCTGCAATCACGTGGCTGGCTTTAAATACTGATGCAAGAGTTGATTCGTTACACAAGTCTGGGAAATTAATTAAAATATCTTTGACACAGTTTCTTCTTCCATAAAATGAGGGAAATAATATGCTCTTGTACTGTATCTTCTCAGTAAAAATAATATTTTTAATAAAAGTTACTATTTTTTGGTACTGGGGATAAATTACTATTTTTAAACAAAAATTTAGACCTCCCTGGGCTATAAAGTGAGCTCAAGGCCAGCCTGAACTGCATAGTGAGACCCTATCTCAAAAAAGACAAAAAAAAATTTATAAGTAGAAGAAAACTTGATTGCCACATCACGTTCTACATTCAATCTGTACTACAATAATTTGTTTTAAAATACATTTTCTTGTGTGCATTTAAAGTATAGAGCATATTATGAAAGAAAAAGAAAAATATAAATTCCACATGCTAGAATCAATACTCACTGACAGATACACAATGAATATCACTACAACCAGTTTTCTGAGTAATGTTGATAAAATCAAATAAAATATACATTGGACCTACTGCAAAGCTGTGTCTTCAAAAGCCATCTGGATTGCATTGTTCTTCTGATTTTACTTGTTATTCTAATTTTTGCAACGGTTAACTCAAATAATATTTTGTTTAGAAAATGTACGATTTAAGAAGATGTACACGGGTTTATATCCATGTTATCTTTTGTTGGATATGTAAATTTAAACAATGTTGTTCTCCTTGTGTCTTCGTCTACTCATCTGTAGAACTTAGTTAATAAAATATAACTCCTAGGACTGTCATTAAGAATAAGTAGAAAAATACATGTAAAAATGTCTGGCACAGATATTTTCAATATATGTAACAAATATTAAATATTTATTTGTATCTATTTTCAATTCTTGACAATCATAATATTTTAAGAAAGTGGGAGAAAATTGATAAGGCTTTATTGTAATGACAAAAGTGTTCAGAGGTATTATGTGGAACATGACTTTCTACTAGTGGAAATCAAATTAGTAGAATGAATGACTATTGTCATAGTAACCATAACTTAGCAACAAGAAAAAGGGATTAAAATAGTTGTGCTGCTATCATGATGCTACCAGCTTTACATTTTTATCTAGTAAGATTTCAAGATCTCTACTTACTTCCCAGATCAGTGTACTGGTTGGATATAAAACAATATTGCTCGTACTCATACTGATTTGTTTTGTCTCTTATAAGCCAGTTTTATTTTAGTAATAGTAATCCTAAAATGTTTATATACTAATGGGGCTCAGTAGCCCCTTTCTGATAATAACTAAATATTCTATATTATCTAAAAGTGCAGACTTTGGAAAACAAGTAGTAACTTCTTTAAATGTAAAGATCAGGAAATTGAAGGTCAGAAGTATTTGAAAAGTGAATGGGTCATTTTGATTTTAAAGAAAATAATAAAAGTCATTGAAGATTATAAAGATATACAAAGTCAGATTTTCCTGCTTTTTAAATTTTTATTTTATTTTTGATTTTTATTATTATATGTTCCTGCTTTTTAATGTAGAATCCATTTTAATCCTTGTCACTCTTACTTATGAAAGAAAAAGAAAAATATAAATACCACATGGTAGAATCAATACTCACTGACAGTTACACAATGAATATCACTACAACCAGTTTTCTGAGTAAAATCAAATAAAATATACATTGGAACTACTGCAAGGCTGTGTCTTCAAAAGCCATGTATATACAGAAATACTGTAACCCAAACTCTGGTCTGTAGAACTTCTGAAGTATACTGAAAATATGTGTTACTTCGCAGCTGCTCTTACTCATACAAATTGATTTTTACATAAAAATTACTAAAAGTCATGAGCTCGGTGGAAAGGATATAAGTTCTCTTAACTTTTAGCATATATGTATCCTCAAAAATGTATTAAATAATAAATCCTGGATGCGAATGAATTGATTTTGAATGATATGCATTTCAACCTGAATCAAATTTTAATGGTACTATTTTCAGTCCACGAAAATGAATCGTGTGGAAGGAAAAGAATATTTTATCCTGAACTACTGAAAGCCTCCTTGTACCCCACAAAACAGCCTCCCGAGCATACCTTGAAAGTCACTTCTGTATCAGTGGGGAGTACATTCATTATAACTGTAATCCCTTACTCTTTACCACAGGCTGTTTTTTGCTTTTGCTATTTATTTTAATTTGACTGAGTGACTTATTCCCTGTCTCTGTATTTGCAAGATTTTCACCTTGTGTGTACCGAGCTCACAAACAGAAAGTTCTATACGTTTTTTCCCCTCCTCCCACCCCGATAAATCTTCGTGTTAAAAAAAATAATAATAATATTGCTGTGTCGATTGAGTATAAAAATGTTCCTAAGCAAGTTTCAAGTAAGCCTTGGTGAGTCTATTAAATCTTTTAAATAGCCCTTCTCAAGCCAAATCTTACGTTATCAGGGAAAATGAGTTTCAGTATTTCTTCTAAACAAACATTTTATTTTTTTTAGGAAATGGCCTAAAGCTAAAACAATAGACAGTTAGTTAGCTTTAAACCAAATTAATTAAAACTCACTGGCTAAGTTTCTCTGCATAGTGTTTGATAGATATGAATGCCTCAACACAGAATGGGAAATTTCACTGCAGAGATTTATTCTGTAAATTGTTGGATCACAGTTCTGTGTTTTCTGCCTTACCAGTGATTTTAAAATTGCAAATCTGGAAAAAAGTGATGATTTGAAGTAGGAACTCTGTTATCCTAAGATTTTTATGAGTATCTTGTGACAGAACTGTCAATAATTTATTGTTTTGTGGGTAGATAAGAGCATTTATAGAACATTTATGGTTTCCCCAGAACAGATATAAACTATCAATGGATGAACTGAGCCTCCTTTTCTAGGTTTCAGTGTGTGAAATATTTCCAATATACACAGGCAGAAAAAGTATAAATTTTTTGCCCAAATGATTGGAGGTAGTAAGAACCAAGCTGGTTTTACCCAATGAAATGTTCAGCCTTAAATGTAAGAATGGTTATTGTGACCTCTGGGAGAAAGAATTCAAATTAGTTGTGAGAATATCTGGCTTTCCTTTCTTAAAAACACAAATAATTTTTAAAAAGAAGTAACATAATTAAAATAAAGTCTACGGAAGAGGGAGAAAAATCTAGGAAAAAAATATAAAATAGAAGCAAGACTAGAGAGAGTTGGGAATAGATTGACTTAAGAAAACTGTATCCAGTGATATTTTGCATTACGCAGCATACTTTTTTCCCAGAGCAGAGAGGACACAGGCAGTGAGACAACAGACACACAGATAATCAGTAATAGCTCGGTGTGATAAGGATAGCAGTGAAGAAGGTGTGTACAAAGGGGCAAAGAAACATGTGAAGAAAGGAACTTACTTTGGAATACTAGGATGCAGAAGAAAGTAATATTTTGATGCATTCATAGCAAAGTATCTCAGTAGCCTTCCCTGTTTTAAAGTCCTATTTCCTAGAGGCTTTCAAAATTTTTAACTGTTATTGACTTTATTTCACTTACTTTTGATTTTTGACATCTGTTCAAAGTTTCCTACTAACAGCTCCTCCACTATTTTGTTTTTCCTCATATACAGTTAAGGCACATTTTCTACCTTTTTAAAATGAATATATATATATGGGGCATTCTCATACTAAGAATAAGGTGTGCTAAAGTGCTAATTTAGAAATTTAGAGATAGAATGCACTAGCAAACAGAGCTGTTTACTAGTATGATTTTTCTATAGGGTTCAGTGAAAAATCTAGTTTTTTTTCTGGTTGATTTGTAGACATTACAAATAGAGATCACTTTTTAGGGTTTCTTGGTTACTTTCAAAATAATCCTCCTAGTACCTTTCTTGAAGTATTTCTAACTGCTGGTGTTTCAGATCTGGGTGAGAACATGTAGAATATGACTTTCACTGTGTGACCCTCATCTCAGTTTTAGTCCCCTGCCATTCTATGACCTCTGTCATGGCTTTCATTTAAGTTTGAGAGATAAATTTAATAAAGATAGATAATAAATTTTGCACCTCATTCTTTCAGGTGAGGGAGAGGACATGAGGTCTACCATACCACTTTCTAAGAAGGCTTTTACCCACCTCTTCTTAAAACATCTTCCAACTTTAAACACTAACGAGTGCCTCAATCTTGATTCTCCTGAGGGGTCTATGTGTAAATCCATTGTTTCTGACCCTTCAGAACTTTGGGTTGAAACTTCTTCAAAATACATGCATTCCATCTTCAAACTATGTTGAAGTCTTCATTGTTTTCTCTGATGCTGTTCTCTGTGTTCTACAAACTTCTATCTTTTCTCCACTTTACTATTATTTTATGTGTAGTCTTAGGAATGAACTTAGATAAATGTTATGTGGACAATTTCCTATATTTAATGGGAGTCATTAGTTGACTCTTAAAGGATGAATAAGATTACATAAAGTAGGCAAGAATGAGAAATGGGAAGGCCATTCCATATTGTTGAAGAGATGGACTGTGAGAAAATGAGCAGCATATTGAGAAAAACATAAATAATACATTTGGAATTAAATATATCTAAGAGGAAGATTGAAGATTGTGGGTTACAAAACCAGCTAAGAAATAAGAACAAAGCCAGAGAAGTACATGCATACAGTGAAGGACCCTAGCTCTTACATTCTTATTTGACCTTCAGTCTCTAGGCAACCAGAAGAGGACTTGATGGCACCTGCATGGAGCAAAGAGTTTAGCAAGGTGGGGTAGTTTATGGGTCAAGAAAAAAAGCTCTGTAACCACATAGTTGAGAATTAAAATCTTCTTCCTGGTAAGATGTATAAATCCAGAGTCATTCCAATATAGATTGGCCAATGTCTGTGGATCTGATATTTCATCTATAAAATGATGAGTAGGATATAAGAATTAAATATAATCTATTAAGAGAAGATAAGATGTATAAAGAATTTTAGTACAGTGTTTGGGCAATGAATGTTACATAAAATATATAGTGATGTATACATAAAGTAACCAACTATTGATGACTCTGTAAAATATGGAAAACAAATCAAAATCATAAACTCTGAAGAAAAAATAGTATCTAAATATACATCAAAAGTTTCTTAGAGAAAGACAAGACGTTTTGGAAAGGGTAAAGAAAAGAATGAAGCCGGGTGTGGTGGCTCACGCCTGTAATCCCAGCACTCGGGAGGCTGAGACAGGCGGATTGTTGTAAGTTCGAGACCAGCCTGGGCTACGAAGTGAGCTCAAGGCCAGCCTGAACGGCATAGTGAGACCCTGTTTCAAAAACAGGGCTGAGGATCTAGCTCAGCGGACTAAGCACCTGCCTGGCAAGTGCAAGGTCATGAGTTCAATCCCCGGTGCCACAAAAAAAAAAAAAAAAAAAAAAAAAAAAAAAAAAAAAAAGAAAAGAATGAAGTCTACATCAAGGCTCAGGTTTGTTTTGGAAGGATTTGGTTAAGTGATATTTACCCATTTGTAAAAAGTGAGGTATAAGAGTTTGATGAATTGTTAATCTATGAGCATTAAATAAATATCAAGGAAACTGAAAAAATGGGAGAGGAAAATATTTCAATGCAGGAGAAAGTTAAATGGTAATAACCTATCCTTAAATATTGGACCGATTTAAAGTATAGAAAGATTAGAAAATATGATCTGTCAGTTGAGAAACAATGTTTAATCTCAGGGAGTCTGCCAATCAATTTCCTTTTCTTTACTCCATGAGTCACTCTTTGTCTTCATTTTCTTTATATAATAATCATCATTTCCTGATGTCCCTCTCTAATTTCATCATATCTGACTGAAAAATCTAACTCGTTCCTAGACATGAACTTTTATGATCTTTCACCAAACAGTCTGAAGTTTGGAGAAAATCATACCAATCAGTAAAGTATATTTTATTTTAAATCACATTCAGAAATCAAAGGGTTCTTTAGCATGCCCTAGGTATCCTAATAAATTTCTATACTGATATCTTATTTTTATAATTAAATACTTCATAGATTTTCTTTCTCTATTTTCATCTCTCCTTTGTCATTTTTCTGAAATACCTGACCTTATTTTTCCTACTGCAGACCTTCTAAATGTTGAATTCTTAAAAGCCAAACCTTATCCTTCTTTCCTCCAGTCTCTGTATTTCCTTTTTCTAATATAGTAGCAATTACTCAATGTGAATATTCAGTTTTAATGTTTAAAATTTAAAATATTCAGTTTTTCAGGTACTTAAGTCTATTTCGATTGCTCAGTAGCCACAGTGACCAATGACTATCATATTAAACAGAACAGACACAAAAATTTAAGGATTGCAAAGATTTATATTTAGTGTTGCAGAGTTATATATGCAAGGACCCCTGAATCTGAATCTGTTTCTGCAATTATGGCTGATACTATTGGTAAGCTCAATATACTTTAAATCTAGTTTTCTTCCTTTCTCACCTGCTTTCATTCCAGGGGCTTTCCCAATAAATATTTCCAAGATCCCATGTGCCTAGACAGACAGAAAGATATTGCAACATGTATTTGTGCCAGTAAGGAAAAAAAATAGAACCTTACTTTCCCCTTTTCCTTTAAAGTTATTTCTGCTTTGACAATAAGATTTGGCAGGTGCCAGATTCTTTATTTGTTGTTTAAGAAGAAATTAAAATGTACAAAGATGGGGACTCTAAACTAATGCCAGCCAAAACATTTATTATGTGAGAATTAAGTCACTATTTAAGTGCTATTTTGATATTCTGTCATTTGAAATCAAAGAATATTTCCAATGGGTGCTCTAGGTTAAAGAATGGGTGATGACAAACATTCTGGAGCTTTCAATGATACAAAGAGCCCACTGCCACCTTTGTGCGTGAGGTTGGTCACCACTACTAGGTAAGTCTGTCATTGAATAATAGATATTTCCATGAAAATCCTCTACATTATTGCTTAAAATTATCTCCATATACCTTGGCAGTGATTATTCAGTCAAACAAACTATCCTGTCTGTCTTCTCTCCAGAAGGTACTCTGAGATCACAACTCTGACCTGTTTTCTCTATTACTCTATGTTCAACCTCTAGAAAAAAACTTTTGTGTTAGCACAATATGTACTAAATGATATTGTTTTCACTCATTAAAAACATGACATTACATGTAGAGGATAACATGAATACAGAGTTGAAGACATTGTGTTTCACAGACTGAAAAGACCTAAGTAAACTGAGCAATGAGTTGCCCAGCTAGCATCATTTCAAAGAACATAGGAAAGTTCTACCTCCTTTGGGCTAGAGGAAGAATAGTGAAATGGACACTCTTATGATGCCTTTTTAAATTCTAAGCAATATGTTTTGTTCTGCTTTGTTTTATCTTTTTTTCATGTTACCTATGGTGAAGTGGATGTAACACGAACTATTCTGGTACTGATAATAATAGAATTTCTGACTCATAAGAGTCCCAATTCTATTTTTCATAAAATTTTGACTATGATTAATCCACTGATGTTCCTCATTTTACAGACTAACTGAAGCGCTAAGAATTTTTACTGTGTGTGTAATGTACATAGCCCATCAAAGGATATGCCAATTCTAGGACAAATCATGGTCACTCTGTTGTAGTTATTAGTTTCATGACATCGAAATATAATTCATAAATGATTCATTATGACAGTAAATTCACATCTTCCCATATATGCCACAGTCTTTTCAAGATTAGCGATAGAGTCACACACAGTCAGACGTGTTTGTCATGTTGTTGCCTGATCATAGTGAAGTATTACAGTTTGCTAGGTAGCCTTAATTTTACAGTTCATGTGATATAGTGAAGCTATTTCATTTTCTGTGACAGAGAATTGATCTCTTTCTAAATATTAATACTGGAGTTTCCTAGTTTATCAGGTAGCTAGTCATCTTGTTTGTGTTGGCATGTGCCTCAAAATAATGTAATATACACAAAAAATCAAAAGTATTTCTTAAACAATAATCTTATATTACACTTGAACAAAAAATATGCACTTTTATTTGATAAGGATATTTAATATGAGGATCACCCTTCTAAAAATTTTTAAGTGTACAGTACACTACTGTTAATATTGGGCCTCATGTTGCATGAACTCATTTATGGAATGAAAACGAAACTTTATGGCTCTTGAAAAATAACTTGATTCCTATTCTGCAAAGCCCAGGCAACCAAAATAGAACTTTCTGCTTCTTTCTAATAATACTTTCCATCATAGGTATTATTTCAAATACCTCAAATAGCCGGGCGTGGTGGCTCATGCCTTTAATCCCAGCACTCAGGAGGCTGACACAAGCAGATCGTTGTAAGTTCGAGACCAGCCTGGGCTACAAAGTGAGCTCAAGGCCAGCCTGAACGGCATAGTGTGACCCTGTCTCAAAAACAGGGCTGGGGATCTAGCTCAGCAGTCTAAGTGCCTGCCCGGCAAGCACAAGGTCGTGAGTTCAATCCCCGGTTCCGCAAAAAAAAAAAAAAAAAAAAAATACCTCAAATAAGTGAAATCATGCAATATTTCACTTCTTATTTTACTTGAGATAATGCCCTTGAATTCAGTTATGTTGCTACATAGAGCAGGATTTCTGTCTTTTTTAGGGTAAAGCAAAATTCCTCTGTATGCATAATCTATTCACACATTGATGAAAATCTGAGTTGTTTCTATATCTTGATCATTTTAGTATGGTGTTGAGTTAATTTCTCTAGTATTGTGTCCAGGCTTTTCACATTGGTACTCATAAGAGGTGTTGGCCTAGAACTTTCTTTTCTTGTAGGATCTTTGTCTGGTTTTGGTGTTAGATTAGTGCTGATCTCATATAATGAGTTTAGAAATATTCTTTCTTCAATATATTTGGAAGAATTTAAGAAGGATTGGAATCAATTCTTCTTTAAATATTTGCTAAGATTCTTCAGAAAAGTCATTTGGACCCAGGCTTTATTTTGTCAGGAAGTATTTTTATTAAGAATTTAATACTTTATTCATTATTAGACTCCAGGTTTACTACTTCTCGTTGAGTTAGTTTTGGTAGGTGATGAATTGTTCCTCTTAATTAACTTGTTAGCATATGATTACACTCTCTTATGATTCTTTTTATTTCTTTGGTGTTAGTAGTTATGTCTCTACTCTTATTTCTCTTGTAGTTTCTTTGAGTATTTTTCTAAATATGGCCTACCAAAGGAATTGTCAATTTTGTAATGCAGGTCTATTTAGATAGATATGAAGAATACATAAGGCATGGGTCATGGAAGTTTCCACCCAGATTTCAGATTTACCTAGGAGAGAAAACAAAAATATGACAAAGTCATAGTCTCTGACTGGAGCCCCTGAGATGATGATGCTTAAAACTGAAAGTAAAGATTAAAGTACAGGGGAGATGCCAGGATGTTGGAGAAGCCAGAAATATGAAACACTTACTGAGGAAAACTGCAGGGAGCAAAGGCAACCCAAGAGAGAGGACATGTGAGGTGCAACTGACAAGGACGTGAGATGAGGCTGACCCAACCCACTGGAGCTCACATCTCCCCGAAACTTGCCCTTGGTGCTAGATTTACAGTTACAGGACTTAAAGGTTTTCTTTACTAAAGTTTGTTCTTCTTTTGATCTTATTCCTTTCCAGTCTCCCATTACTTCCTTTTGGAATGAGAATGTTAACACTGTGCCACTGTCCATTGAAAGTGTTTAACTTTCTTTTTTTATTTTCACAGTTAAGAGTTTGCCTTGAATCTCAGAGGAGATTTTGCCCTTAGACTTTTCAGTAATGCTGGAACAATTTAGACTTCATTAACTTTTAAAAGTGAACTTAATGCATTTAGCATAATGTAATGGACATAAACCTTTTAGGGACCAGGGCACAATGATACAGTTTAGATCTAAAATGTAACCCAAATGTCTCATGGATTCAGAAGTTGACTTGGTCAGGAAGAGGCTCAATGAGGTTGGCCTGGAAGAGTGTA
>RJWT010044372.1:0-11796 GCA_004365215.1 Cuniculus paca
AAGAGTAGAATAGGAAGAATTTAAATTATCATTATTTACAGATGACAGAACACCCTAAATAGAAGACCCTAAAAACTCCACCAAAAGACTTCTAGACTTAATAACCAAATTTGGTTGAGTAACTAGGTCGAAAGTCAACGCTCAAAATCAATAGCATTCCTGTACACAAACAACAAACTCACTGAGAGAGAAATTAGGGAAATAACACCTCTTACAATGGTATCAAAAAAACTCCTAAGTATATTTAAAATACTTGGGTATAAATTTAACAAAGGAAATAAGATATCTTTACATTGAAAACTGCAGTACTCTGAAAAGAGAGCTGGAAGAGGATGCCAGAAAGTGGAAAAATAAACCTTGCTTTTGGTAGGAAAAACCAACACAGTGAAAATGGCTGCACTCCCAAATTTATTATACAGAATTAATACAATCCTGGTCAAAATACCAAGAGTATACATCACAGAACTAAAGAAAAAATTCCTAAAACTATTTGGAACCAGAACCGACCTACAATAGTAGAAAGAACTCCATGCAACAAAGAGAAGGCAGTGGGCATCACAATCCCTGCCATTAAATTATACTACAGAGTTAATGGGATACAAACAGCATGATGCTGACAAGAATAAATGGAACAGATTCAACAAAGATTGAAAACACTTTCATTGGAAGAAAGTCAACCTTTTTAATAAATAGTGCTAGAAAAGCTGGCTTTCCACATGCCAAAGACTAAAACTAAACCCATGTCTCTTACCATGCACCAAAGTAAAATCAAAATGGATCAGTGATCTAAACATTGAAACAGAAACACTAAATCCACTGGAAGGTAGAATACTTGAAGTCTTAGGTGTGTATAAAGACTTTATGAACAAAATTATGATTGCATAGGAAATGTTACAAGGAATCAACAACTGGGAACTCAATAAAAAGGTTTCGCACGGTAAAAAAAGGACACAGAGTGAAGAAACAACCCACAGAGTGGGAAAAAAAATTGCTAGCTGCATAGAATATATAAAATACTTGAAAAATAAAACCCTCCAAATATACAGACTGAATCCAAAAATAGGTTTCTAAAATGAATACCAAGTTTTCAGATGAAAAAATACACATGGCAAATAAGTATATGACAAAATGTTCAACGTCACTGGTCATTTGAGAATCGCAAATTAAAACAACATTGAGATTCCAAAAAGAATGGCCTTTATCAAATCAATAACAATTGCTGGTGGAACTGTGGGGGGAAAGAAACACCTCTCTACTGTTGGTGGTGTGTAGACTGGTACAACCACTGTGGAAATCAGTGTGGAAATTCCTCAAAAATTTAAAACTAGAGGTTCCGTTCAACCCAGCTATTCTCCTTCTTGGTATCTTTGTGAAAAAATTAAAAGTATCATACCATAGTAATATATGTGCACTCATGATTATAGCCCCACAGTTTGTAATAGCTAAGTCTTGGAAAAGCCACAATGCCCATCAACTGATAAATGGATAAAGATGAAGTGATTGTTTTTTTTTATACAATTGTGTACTACTCAGCCAAAAAGAAGGGCAAGCCTGAGGCATTTCTATGTAATGAATGTACTTTGAGACCATACTCTTGAGTAAAATAAATCAGACATGCATGTAAGTATCACATTGTTTCTCTGGTGTGAGAACCTGAAAATAATAAGGACCCAAATGTATAATAGATGTTGTGAAATAAGAAGAAAATGTTTAAATGGAAAGGGGAATTAGGAAGGGAGGATGGGGAAAGGAAGGATTGGGAAAGGAAAGAAAAGAAAAGAAAAAAATGAGAAAAGAAGGAAAAAAAGAATACAAAGCTTTTTTTTTTCTGGCACCAGGGACTGAACTCACGACCTCACACTTGCCAGGCAGGTGCTTATGCCACTGAGCTAAATACCTGGACCTAAGGTTGTAAAGCTTTTAAAGAGAAGAGGCTTAAAAGGAGGGGAGGGAAATGGAAAAAAGAAGACTCAAGATAGATCATGTACAGGTACAAATTCCCTATGATGAATGTGATCATTATGTGTTTCTAAAATGTACCAATAAACTTAATTTATTTAAAAATTATTAGTACATAGCAGAATAGAATTGCAGGGAACATTTCTTCCTTATCTAAGGATCACCACTGACATCTGTATATCCAAGCCATTTTAATAGAAGCCAAAATATTTATTTAATCAAAGTTTTATGTAACATCAGAGACTTCATACATGAAGAACCTATGACTCAGGGAAAACTTTATTTTTATGTTAAGATTTAACGAAGAATATACAGTTCTGTATACATTTCATTGGAAAAAAATGGGTATGACTTAACAGCAAAGCTGTCTATTGAGACTCTTTCTGGCATCTCAGTGGGTTATTTCTTCTACCTGAGGAAAGATCCCTTCTGGAATGAGGCTTTTATCATTCATTAGACATTGTAACCCAGAAAGCTTCTTTACGGGCAGTTCTTACAGCAAATTACGGAGGGGGGAACTTAGCCTAATACTGCTCTTGTAGAATGACTGGTTGACTTTAAGAAAAGGATTAGAGTTTCAATGTCCCACCTTGAGAGAGAAATTCTTTGCTTCATTGGCCAGTCCTGGTGGGGGGGATGTCAGAATGAGGCTCTGTTTTCTGGTCTTTCCAATGTTCTTTGGTATTCAGCATGCCAAAGTCTTCACAGTATCATCTGCTGAGCCCCAGCAACAAGGAAAGTGATCATAAGGGGCTGTGTGAGAGTAGAACCATATTGTAAGCAGATAAAAAGAAAAATCTAAAAATGAATCACAAGAAAATAGTACAACTCAAAACACTGGAAGGGAAAGGAAGAATCTCTCTGAGGGGATCTTCAAGTGATTAGACAAAGGTGAGGAAAGAATCAATCAGCCTATTGATATGCCAAATGTAACTTACTAAACAGACAGGAACACTGAGAAAATGGAATTTTAAAGGTGAAAAGAGCATCTAAGCAATCTGGGACAAAGTATCAAAGTGGAAACCCATTGAGAATGGAAAAAAATAGTATGTGAAGAAAAAGAAAGGAATAGAGAAATTAGTTAAAGGAATAATCATAGGTAATTTTCCATAATTAAAATTAATCACAGCTACCAAACTACAGGAGCAGGAAGTGCAGAGGATCTAACTAGAAAGCAATATGAAAACAGAGCTGAAAAACAATAAAATTAGCAGAGTGTGATGGTGAAATCCCATAGTCAGCACTGCGGGAGGCACCGCAGGAGAATGGCAAGTTCAGCCCAGCCTGGACAATTTAGTGACCTTCGGTAAGCCTGTCGCAAAATAAAAATTCAAAAAGTATTGTCGGGGATGTAGCTTAGTGCAAACGCCCAGGGTTCAATTCTTAGTAGTAAAAACTAATAATAAAAATAATGATGATGGCAATAAGAATAAAAATATTTAGATTAACAATAGACTTGCATATAACAGATGGAACAAAGAGGTCTCAAGAGAGTTTTTAAGTCCTTTTATATGAATGAAAATGAAATTACATCACATGAAAACTTATGAGATGCAGCAAAACCACTAGTTAGAGTGAAATTTATAGAGCAGAATGTATGTACTAGAAAAATGGAACAGATAATTAGTGTGGTAACAAATGTACTTCATTAAATCAAGATAACAAAGGGAAATTTTTGGAAAGTATAAGGTGTATAAGGTGTACATGTGTACTTTCAATTATTTTTGCACGATTTGTCTAGAAATAAGTATGATGCAGAAAATGTTTTTAAAGAAAAATCTTTCCACTTTATCTCTGTGTAGTGGTTAATTCTTTTTTTTTTTTTTTTTTTTTTTTTGGTACTGAGGATCAAACTCACAAACTTAAGCTTGTCAGACAGGCGCTTATGCCGCTGAGCTAAATCCCCAGCCCTATAATTCATTTTCTTAGAGGTTAGAAATGACTGGAAGATTAAGGTCAAGTCATTATTTGAATTACTGTATTCATTTTGCCAAATAAAATTCAGTAAAATTTAAAAATTATGTCGACATATGACTTCCTTGTCTTCCTCTCAGTTTTCCATCCCTGTGTCTTACACATCCACTCTCGCATGCACACACGAAAATCTAAAGTTTTATGGTACTACTTTGGAATAATTTCTATATATTACTGAGGCCTACTCCACATAATCATGGAATTTGTACTTTATTAAGTCACTTGATATTTTCCCTTATGCAGCTAATGTTTTTTACTGAAAGAATTTGAGTACATTTACTATGTTTTTGGCAGAACATTAGTAAAATCAAGACTAAAATATACAATTATCAAACAAGCATGGTAGTTCATTGGATGAGCATATTAAGAAAAACAATATTTCTTAGCACATTTTAAATACAACTAGAAATTTTGGGTTTTAACAAAGGGTTACCAGTAAAATGTTAATGAAATATTTTAATTCACACTGAGATTTGTGAATCCATAGATCTCTAATGACAGTTTGTAAAATGTTAGTAGTGATACCTGAATATGTCTGACTTAATTTTTATTCAGTTTGTCAAATTCAAATCACAACTGAGTGCTTAACATAGCAAGGTTATTTGGTTTTTCTTTTTTGTTTTATATTGCGGTGGTGAAGGCCTGAATTTGTTATGACACTCAATCCAGTATTTTGAGTTCAACCTCACATTGATCTTTTAATTCCCACTGGGCTTTTCAAATCCTAGTTGCTTCCACTATCCAGATCAGAGATTTAGCTGGATGCTCCTGTGAGCGTTATCTGTCTGTTTTTCTCGTAATTCTGAGGTGTAATGTCATCTATGATAGAAAGATGATACTGGTGGATTTATTGCTTTTGACACCAGTGAGTATGACCCAAGGGTCACCTGAGTGAATGCTCAGGAACAAAATAGAAGCCTCAAGGCTTAAGTGGCTTGCTGAGAATCTACTGCAATAACAAAAGTAGATGCTTTGTCACTTTCGAAAAACCTATAGCAGGAAAACCAGAATAGTACAAGAGGCTGAGGATATATGCTATATATAACTACACTTCAAAGACAGTCATTTGAGTACCAATCTCTCTAGCCATCTCAATAAATATGCTTAGCTACTAAGATTAGTGACAATTACTAGGACTGAAAGAATAGGAAATTAATACATGTCCAAAAAGAATCTCTAGTAATTTGCAGTCAAAAAAGAGAAGCACAAAACATTGAACACATTTGTTAAAATGATATTTGTTGTATCAAGAGGGAAAAAAGCCAATTAAACTCAAACATTAACTAATATTTCTTATTCCAATATGGTAAATCTGATTGCATATAAGAAAAAATCATCAATATTCCTGTTGAAATAGCATTATTAAAAATTGTTGCAAGAACTACAACCATTATTTAGGCTTATCAGCCAAGATTTTCCTCCAGTATATTAATATGAATATATTTTGTGTGTTTATGAGCTATTTATCTTGCATTCTTCTCTCTTAATAAAACGCATTTTCAATACTGAAACAGATGTGACTATATCTCCTTCTGAATCTATCATGAAGTCATACACACATAAAGATCAAGAGAAGATGGCTAGAACACACTGCTTCACTCTCCCTTCAAGAAAATACTTGTCTTTCAGCTTCTAAAGATATCTGTAGCTGACAGCACTCAACTATGGTATCTTTGGATCTGCCTCTGACTTGGAGTTGAGGTCATGTTCATCCCAGGCATTTGCTCCCGGCCAGTTACTGAGCTCAGTATGGTAAATAGGATACAGGTACTTTACTCCAGGGCTCACTTTGAGTTTTGAGCCATCCTTAGAAGTACATTGAGGTCATTTTGCTCAGTTTGACTTCCTCCTCTGCTTCCTTTCATTGATGTGATACTCACTTCACAGTCAGGAGTCTTTTGCTATCTTCTGTCTGCTTTTTCTCCCTTCAGTTCTTCACAGCATCATCCTTTCAGCAAAACTCTACCACTTCATTGCATGTCAGCATCCATCTCCACCAAATTCTCAGTTGAAAGTGCTGGGAAGTGGTTTCTTGGATCAGTGAATAAAATGAGGTTTGAGGACTGAATCATCTCTATCTCACTGGCAAGGAGGACCCCAGCCCAGGAAGAATGTGGGGCACTAATAGTCTGCACAGTTTGAAAACTCTATGTTAAAATATTCATTAGGTGATTTGGAAAATTAGGTGATTTGGTTCAGTGGAGAAAGTGTTCCCACATGTTTCAATACAAAAGACTTGAAAAACCAGGAGAACAGTACGTAAAGGGCAGTAGGACTGGCTAGTTGGTATTAAGCTACATTGACACCTTTAGAAAGATGCTGATAAACTGAATGCAGTTAATACACAATGGAATTAAGTGTGAAAGGCACAGGAAGTTTTTGATTGTTAACAATCAGAGAAGGAGCAAGAATACTGAAGGCTACATTTGGGAGTTAATAGATTTATTGACCTTCTAAAAGGATCTCTGCTGAAGAGATCTGTTATGTCACTGGAGTAAACAAATGTAAGAATACATCCCACTAAGGCTTTGATACCTTGAAATTCTCAGGTGGACATACTAGGTCTCTATACTTCTGAGCATAATCTCATTTAGAGATAGGATCATTATGAAGTAATCAAATTAAAAACAAGTGTTAAGCTTGGACCCTAATCCAATACTGGTAATTCTCTTTAAAAAAGGAAAAATTTAGAGATAGACACCAAAGGAATACCTTACGTTCATCAGTCACAAATCAGAGTGATGTGTTGTCTGTTGGTCAAAAAATGCTCAAGATTGTTGGCAGATAACCTAAGAGACATGCACAGAGCATGTTCTTTCTTCTCAGTCCCAAAAGGAACTAAACTTACAATGATTCATCTCCAGCTTCTATCCATCAGACCTGTGAAACTATCTCCATTGTTCAAGCCATCCAGCTTGTGCAATTTTTTATGACAGGCCTGGTGAACTAATTTATAGGTGACAGTTCATTTAAATTCAAAGGTAGTGATCCCTGTCATTAAAGTAGACTGCAAATTTTCATGGTAGCAATGATGTAATGAGATATCCTTTTTTGTACTTTCTTTGACAACGTATTTGCGCAAAGATAGATACAAATACTGGTACAAATCAATGAAAATATATTAATTGAATTTATTTAAGGCTTTAAAGGCACTAATAAAATCCTCTTAGATTTTCTATTGGTATTTGCCTATAAGTATGTCTGTATGTAGCAGATTAACTACCTCCAATTGTTAGGTGGAAGTTCTTCAGTTAAAGATTTAAAAGTACTTTGAAATGTGGAAATTTCCTTTGCATTTTCCTGAAAAGCCACAAAAAAAGCTGATGTAACTGTAGTCTGAGCTCATAACTTTCTTTGCCTTGCAATTTTACATTGAATGCATTTAAAGAAAATAATGAACTCAGCATCAAAAGATGATTTCTAAAGCAAATCAGTTTTTGATATTAGTGAATTTTTTTTGAAATTGTGAAAAATTTCAAGTTCACACTTAAATCTAAGTGACTAAGTGAGATTTTACTATCAAATTGTAGCATAGTAAGGCAAGTTCACATGATCACTTTCTATTTCCAATAAGTAAATAAGCAATTAATGTGGTTTAAATCTATAAGATGAAAGAAGCTAACCACCAACTCTTCAATTATATGTGATAGAATCAAATAATCAAATAATTTCTGCAAGTACTTGGTTCAGATAGCCAAAAACATGAAACTCCTTAAATTTTTAGAGGCCTTTAATGTTTTCCCAATTAATCTTTTTTTCTGTTCTACATATATTTTTATTCCCTTTAGTTGTAGTACTTATCAAATTCTTTCCTAGTTTGTACTAAATTTGTATTTTCTCAGCTTCTTTCAAAATGCTTTTCTGTGTGGTTTTTCCACCAGGTTACTTATAGAGGCTAATTACTTAATCATTTCAAACTCAGCACTGACTTTTTCAAAAAGAAACAAAACAAAAACCAAAAAAATTAGATAGTGCTGGTAAGAACCGTGACCTCATCCAGAGACAAGGACAACTGCTTGGTCTCTTTTTTTTCCAATTGACCATAGATGTTACTCCTGACATTTCTGATTTGTAAAACCACTGTTCCAACTGAAGGTTAATAGTCTTTAAAAACTTTCTGTTCACCTAAAACATTTTTTAGCTTCCGCAATCAAACACAATTTAATTAAGTCACCACAGGTAAACAGCTTTTGTGATTTGGCTAATAGGTGAACCACTTGGAAACTGACTGTCTCTGCAGATTCAATTTGACTTTTAAAAACCTGTAAAGGAACTCTACAATGATAAAATAGCTTTTGATTTTCTTATCTTTCTGACAAAGTTTTGATTTGGGCATATTTTGGTACTCATATGTATCACATTCTTTGTCCTATTGCATAATTTCTAAAATACTTTTCCATATAATTAAATGACAAAATAATCCACACTAAACAGTACCTGAAACCATATCACTTAAAACCCACTCTCTTCTTTCTTATTTTGACACAATGGGTATATATTAATAATAAACACACAAAAATGCATTGTTAAGATAATGTTGGAGGAAGCTGAGATAGTTAGAATTATTATAGGCAGTCAGACAGGGCCAGGTCCTCCAAGGAGCCAATGCAAAAACCTAGATACCTTGCAACTGTAAAGGAGAGAAACACCTCCTGCTGTGGGCCAGACCCAGGACAATACAACAAACAAATGCACCCACTTCCTGAGGACTGATGTTCTAAATAGGTCTGTAACTCCCTGAGGAAGCCAGGAGTCACCTATCTTGTCCCTCTAGGGGAAGAGTCACTGCTCTCTTGCTAGCTACTAGACTCCTTCCCCATTTGTCCTGGACTTAACCAATTTTACTTGAGCAATTAATCTTATTGGTTAACCATAGTTCTGTCCCACCTTATGCCCACCTTTAGAATTCCCGTTCTTCCCCAACTTGGACCCATCTACTCTGTAAAAAGTCCATAAAAATGACAGAGTCTCTTGGCAACCCACTTGGGACCCCTTCTGTCTCTCTGACAGAAGCTTTCTTTTTTTCTCCAATAAATACATTCTGCTCTTAACCTCCGTTGTTCCTAAAATTCATTCTTCAACTTTAGAGAACACAAACTCATACCAGACATAGTGGGTTAGAAGTTTCATTCCCCTATATCATTTGGAGGTCTACCACTGAGATCGTTGAACAGAGGTAAGAGTTGACTTTTTGTTTCATAGACTCTGGCCTGGGAATCGTTTAGGTAACAAATAATTTTTATGCTTCGAATTTTGGTTTGTCTCTGCCAGTTGCTTATAATTACTTGTGATAATTGCTTGTGATCTGTTTTTGTCCATTGTTTTTAATTGCCTTGTCTCTTAATATAGTTTTGTTAAAATAGTGATAAATCTAAGTTAAAACATGGGAAGATTATGATATTTCTTTTATGGGACATTTTTATAATTTTGTTCTTGTACATGTTGCATTTAAGTTACTGGCTATATTTACTGGTACTCTTTGCTTGATGATATTTATACAGTAGTGCTAGAGCAACCCCTAGTAAAATAGTTCTTAAATGAAATCTAGCCGAGACTTAGAAAATATATGTGCCTACAATAAAACTGGGACTCCTTCCACCATTTAAATGGCATTAGGCTGGTGGCCAGTCTTAAGATTGGAGGCAAGGTTTCACTGAGACAGACTGGTTCTGATCCTCCTCTACACTCTAGAGGAAATGTCAAGCCTGTTCTGCTTCAGTTTCCATTCTTTGACTCTACTTCTAATCATTTCCCTCAATTTGTACTTTTCTTATAGAGGCATGTAAAATCAGAAAGTGATACAGGGGAATGAAACTCCCAACCCACTATGTCTGGTATGAGTTCGTGTTCTCTAAAATCGAAGAATGAATTTTAGGAACAACGGGGGTTAAGAGCAGAATATATTTATTGGGAGAAAGAAAGAAAGCTTCTGTCAGAGGGACAGAAGGGGCCCTGAGTGGGTTGCCAAAGACTCTGTCATTTTAGGGACTTTTTATAGAGTAGAGGTATATGGTTCCAAGGTGGGGAAGAATGGGAATTCCTAAGGTGTGCATAAGGTGGGACAGAACTATGGTTGACCAATAAAATTAATTGCTCAGGTAAAATTAAGTCCGGGACAAATGGGGATATGAGTCACATAGCCAGAGAGCATGTTTAAGGAGCAGTGACTCTTTCCCTAGGGGGTAGAGACAGGTGACTCCTAGCTTCCTTAGAGATCCACAGACCTATTTAGAATATCAGTCCTCAGCAAGTAGGTGCATTTGTTTGATCTGTTGTCCTGTATCCGGCCCACAGCAGGAGGTGCTTTTCTCTCCTTTACAGTTGCAAGGTATCTGGGTTTTTGCATTGGCTCCATGGAGGACCTGGCCCTGTCTGACTGCCTATAATAATTCTAACTATCTCAGCTTCCTGTAACAAAAGGACTCTAGACAGTTCCTACCTTTTCTCCTAAGTCAAGCCCATAGAAAATGTGCATTCGCTAACGCCAAAGACAGGGAAGTCATCTTAGATGAAGGACACATACCCCATCTCTGGGTCAGATGAGACATCGGAATTCTGCCCGTCCAGGGGAACACACATAAAAGCCATGTCCCAGCTTGGTGTTCTGGGCACAACCTCTTGTGGAGATTGACCTGAGACACAGGCGAAAGAACCTCCAGAAGGAGCTATTTCCAAAAGCAGCACACTTATGGGACCTAAACACATTTAGACTAGGGAGGTTCTCCAACCTTTCAAGTTGCGGACTTTAAAACTTTTATTATAAATCACTAGGTAACAATCTTACTCAGGCTTTTAACTATCCCTTATAGAACCTTGACAAACGGTGGTCACTCTGCCAGCTAATAATTGCTGTTAGAGCAGCTGCCACCCTTCAAAGCAGAGGACAGGTTTCCCCAGCATCTGTTTAGTGAATCCCCATTGAAGCCAGTGGCCAATGGAATCAATGGAATGTTGACCAGACAGACAGTTGGATTCCTTTCTGGAGAGTGATCTTTGGTTATCTGGGTCAATAAAAATTAAGAACTGCTGAGAATCCTAACAAAGTGAGTCTCTGGTCCCTCAAAAGTTTCTTCAGTAGACATTGGCTTGTGACAACAGAAAATCTATGCTTATCTATCATAGTTAATTCTCTGCTAGTAGACTAGGAATTCTCTCTAAACTTTTCAGTGGATTTTTAGATTAGAGTGCCCCTCCCTTCAGAGATTAAGTTTAGACAGCTTGCAGCAACCGCTATTTACATCTCACAGCAGCTAGAAGGTGAATGATTTGCATTTGTGCCTTACATATGTTAATTAAGAGTAAACAGCCTTTTCTGTGTGCGTAGAAGAGTGATATGCCTTTACTAACTTATAAAATGTGATTTCTACATGATAATAAATCTAACCTGTGAGCTTCAAAGATACAAAATTTAAGTAAAACTTAGCCAGGTCCTCATGCTAGGAAGGATTGCCCAAGTGATTAGATGGATAACACAACTGCCTTGGAGGCTTCTTTGCCCTAGGGCCCAGGGTTGGAATTCTCCAAGTCCTTTGTTGCCTTATCTATCTCCAGAGGTGATCTCCTTCAAAGTGCAGCCTAAAAAATCCTCCAATTACCAACTCACCTTTTCACGTATGCCCTCTTCCAATGAACAAAAGCAGAAGTTTATTACAAGGTTATGCTTCCTTCTTTAAACATACCTGTTACAATAACTTATAAATGTCATATGGAAACAAAGTTCATGAGTTATCAGGGAAGATAAGATTGCAAGGCAGTTAGAGGGTGGATAGGCTGGTCGAATTTATCTTCTGCTCTCCAGCTGCATCCACCTGCCCTGGAGCAGGGTCAACCCAAGGGATGCCTTAAGGATATTATCAAATAGGA
>RJWT010044373.1:0-11803 GCA_004365215.1 Cuniculus paca
ACATTTCTGCTCAGTATATGCATACGACGTCTCATAGAAATTTCATCAGTACTTTCTAAATTGAGCTTTTTATGTTCTCCTGCAAACCTATCTACTGCAAATTTCCCTAGAATAGAGTGACTTTTCACTATTTCCACTGTTACTTTCTGATGTGAGATAATATTCTCCTATAACTCCCAGCTTCTATCCCTGGTATGCCTAACAACTGTGCTCAATAAAATAGTGACACTGAGAGTCTATTAAACCAAGGAAAATTGTGTCATTTCTCTACTAAATGTGCTGCTATCTCTCCATAACTTACCCAGAGTAAAAGACAAAGCCCATTAAAGGAATTATAAATCCTCTTATGATCTAGTCCCTCATTACTATCCCAATGTCATCTCCTACACCATGAGATTTCAAGTATAACCTCCTCCAGGAAACTGGTTTCATCCTTACCACTCAGATTTTCCAGCCTTAATCCTGCTTGAGAATTTTGCACAAGTTCTTTGCCAGGAATTCTTTTCCTAATTTCTTTAATCCCAGAAATCCACAAACTAATTCCTTAATTAAATCTTTACAAAACATTACCTTCTCATCATGTTCTACCCTGATTATCTTATTTTCCTCTGCAACCTTTAGTGCCACTTCCTTCGTATAGTTTTGCTTAATCCAATAAAATTGTCTTGTGGAATTCTAAATCATTCATTTGTTATAGTTATCTATGCAATGTAATACACAAATCAAAGATCCAAAATTTGTGGGTTTTGTTTGAGAATGCATTTAAATAACCTGAAACAAGACTGCCAGTAGGCATTCTGTATTATATTTACAGGAATGAATTATTTTATGTATTTCTAGCTAAAAGCATATATATATATATGTGTGTGTCTGTGTGTGCATATATATATATATATATATGAAATTAATTTTTTGAAGCATAAAATAAGCAAGATGTAAGGCATAAAATACTATTAGTTTCAAAGGAAATATCTTGATTTAGATGCAAAAAGTAAGAAAATACTTGAGAGAAGACCATATAATAAATGAAACTTTAAGGTTCGAAAATATTGGCAAGTGAATAATAAAGACATGGGCACTATGATAAATTAATCAAAGAAGGCTTAAGAATCAAAGCAAAAATTGCTTACCTTTTATGTCTCATCATTCTTTTTGACTTTGGGAAAACAAAATTAAATAATCATTAATTTCAAATTTCTTCCTGTAGGTAAAAAGCGTTTATTCTCATTTTAATAATGAATAGTAAAATAAAGAACATTTAGAATACTCCTCTAGAAAATTGCAAATAACAAAAGTCAAAAATTCAATTTCATTCACTAGTCCACAAATAGAATTTACTTTTATGAAACATTTGATTATATAGTTCAAGGAGTGAAATGGCACAGAATCTTGGTAGGATCTTGTTGTTGTTTACACACTTTCTGAATTTCATCTGATTTTACTAAGAACATTTATTTAATGGTTCATTTTAGCCATGAGGGTAACACCATTTCCTATTCTGTACCTATTCTTTGCCTATTCATAATGACTTACATCTGGGAAGATGATTGAAAGAAAGCTTCAGGCAAATTCCTGACTTTTACCCCTCACAGAAAGGTTTTGCTATTTTTTCTCATTCTTCTTATAACAAAAGTGGTTGACTTAGCAAAATAAGAAAGCATTTACCATTACTCACATCTCAACTTCAGGTTATCTCTAAGCTTTCCCTATTCTATATAAGCTCCACTCTATTAACTCTAATAGTGAAAAAAAATTATCTCCCAATCAAGTATTATCCCTAGGTGAGAGAAAAAATATTCCTAACGTGCAACACTAGCAAACCCACTGTGTCAAGCACTTCAAATTCTACGTCCAAACCTACATAGGTAAAGGAAGATTCACAAACTCTCTTACCTGCAGTAGTTTTCAGTTTCATTTCATTTCACTTATCTTTTCTATCATAGCTAGATTTTTATATATGTGCTTTTATTTCCCAGAAAGATTAATGGAAGAGAAAATAAGAATCTTTATTTTTGTTGTGGTTACCCAATTTTCTCTCCTTTTGGTATTTAATAGACTTGGAATAAATATACTCACAACGATGAGGAGAGTCTTCCTTTCAAAACATTCGTACAATGGCCAAAATTCTTAAAAAGAAGTTGCTAACATTCATCTGCACAACTTTTATTCAAAAGAATATTATAAACATAAGCAATTTTTTAAATGAAGTGCCAGTAAGCATGTATTAATTATTATGATGTGCGCAATGGTTTTATATAATGTGTGTAAAGACATGGTGCATAATTGTCGAAGTGAGTATCAGTAAAATGCTTCAGTGCTGGCATTTGCCTTTGGCTTTGCTTCCTTTTTCTACCTGCTGGTAGACACCATTATCTTCTGATAGGAGTCTATTTCACTATTCTTGGGCCATTTTTAATGGATCTAAAACTAAAATATGCCTGAAAATTAACCCAATATTTTTAAGTTACAAACTTAGGCCAATGATGTCAGACATAAGAAAAAAAATCATCTTATTTTATTGTATTATTTTTCAGTGGAGAAATTGAAAATTGGAATGATTAAATTACTTGCAAAAGAATAAGAATTAGCACTAAAGTTTTCTACACTATTTCTTTGTTCTCTCTCCCCACTCTGTCACATTACAGAGCATATCTCTTAAAATGTTTGTGCAACAATATAATTATTTTATTGTGCTGTCATTGGTGTTAATTTTTTATTTCATCCTTTAGGTATTTCAAGTGCTAAAGGTAGGTAGTATTACATGAGATCTTTCAATGTGAGACACTGAATATTTAACATAATAGAATGATCTATCTCTGTAACTTACAAAAGAGAAAAAGGAGAATTAGTCTGAGTTAGAACCAAAACAAAGAGGAAACCCTCATCATATTTTAGACAACAACTCTTTTTTTTTTTTTTTTGTCTTTTTGAGACAGAGTCTCATTATGTAGCTCAGGCTGGCCTTGGACTCACTTTGTAGCTCAGGCTGGTCTCGAACTTGCAATGACCCTCCTGCCTCAGCCTCCCAAGTGCTGAGATTACAGGAGTGTGCCACCACGCCCGGCAAATGATCTTTTTTTGTGTGTGTGTGCAGCACCAGGGATTGAACTCATGATGTGCTTGCCAGGCAGGCGCTTAGGCCGCTGAGCTAGATCCCCAGCCTTAGACAACAACTCTTAAGTATTATAAAACTTAAAATTTCATGTGTTGCTTTGACATTTTGAGTTCACAGGGCTCCCAATGGCTGAAATACGAGTTTTCTTGCTCTTCTCATTAATGTTCCCAACACAACTAATTTCCTTAACAGCTGGATCAGCTGCACGTCAACCTGTCTTCAACCTAAGTAGCTTCACATACATATCATTGTTCAAATAAGTGCATGTCCTCTAGCATAACCTAGAGAACACCCCACCCAGTCATTACTACAAACCTTGTCTCTTATGGTTAATATATTGTGTCAACTTGAGAAGTTTAGAAGTTTAACTGAGAGACTCAGCAGGGAGCCAGGGTTCTTTGTAAATATCCTCATCCTGTGCAAAGGAAAGCAAGGATATTTTGTGAGTGCTACACCCACCCTGAAGGTTTTGTTGGAGGGGGTGGCCTGTGTACAGTTTAAGGGTAAAGAAGAGGCTTGTGTTTTGGCTCTTTTGCTCTGGCTGCTGCCTTGAAGTGCTGCCCCTGTGCCATGCCACCCTGCCTTGGACCCAGCTGATTATGGACTGAAATCTCCAGAAACTGTGAGCTAAGTACACCTTTCCTTGCTTCACTTTGGTGTCAGGTGTTTGTCTCAGCAACGAAAAAAGTAACCAATACACTGTCTCTTTAATCTTTGAAGGTTCATCTGAATACACCCTCCTAAGGCTTCTGTGAAATGCCTGTCTTCCTCTGGAGCCATAAATATGATTGACTAATAAAATTCTGTTTGAATTCATCTCTCCAGTACTAGGGATCATGTGTGTGGCCTTTGCCTACTGTGGAAAGTAGAGGTCACTTCCTTCAGCAACATTGTGACTAGGAGGTGATCTTTCCCAGCACAGCATGGTGCAAATTAATTATAAAACAAATTTCCCTAAATTTAAAGTTTAGAAAATATTGCTATACTTTTGTACTGTAGATTTCTGTTTTTAGGACACTTTCCAACAACAAAACCAAAAATTGGTATCACTTGGAATAGAAGACTAATAAGAGAAGAATAACAAGATATTCTAGATTGATTCTAAATTCCAGTAATTCTATACCCTATTAATAGAGGTTTTAGCTTGAAGATTTCTGTGTTAATCTAATCTCCTACAAATTCTGCTGCTCCACAAAAATAATATTTTGAAATTCTCTGGTACCAATTTTTACCATAGTCCGTTTGTGCTGCCACAAAAAAAATACCTAAGACTAGGTCAATTATAAAGAACAGAAATCTATTTTCTAATAATTCTAGAAACTGGAAATTATTAGAGGCGAAAGCATCAGCAGGTTTGCTGTTTTGTGACAATCGCTTCCTATAACCAAATCAGGCCCTGAGCACTATTCATGGTAGAGAAGAAAAACACTACGTCTCATATGGTAGAAAGTGAGAGGAAAAACAAAAGGCAAACTCCTTCCAGGAAGTCCTTTTTTTTTAACAGCATTAACCGTTTAGGATGGTGGAGTTCTCATGACATAAACACTTCAAAAAGGACCCAAATTCTACATTGCTGTTTGGGGATTAAGATTTCAATGCATGTATTATGGGGAACATTCAGGCCATAACATGACAGAATTGGCAAGATTAGCTCTGGTACATGGGTTAAAACACATTTTTCCTTGTTTATCCCTTCTTGATTTTGCTTATGGTGTCTTTTTTCTTTTACTTTCATCCAGAAATGTTTAATTTGAGTATAGACACGTTTATCATTATTTTCCTTTATGGATTCTGCATATTAAAGTACAACGGAAAAATCTAAATTCCAACTTTTTCAATGATTGTACACATTTTTTCTGGTATATTTATTACTTCATTTTAACATTGAATTCTTGATCTTTTCTAGAAAATGCGTGTTTTTATATTTAAATTGAAATCTTGATCTATATCCTGCTATCATCTATATGTTAGAAGACATTCAAATTTCACATTTATCAAAAAGATCGTTCAGTTATCTTGTAAACAAGTTCTAATAGTACACCTTAATTCTAATTTAAGAGAACATATGTATAATATTTCAAATTCTTGTATCTGTTTGGGTCCATGTGTGGACTTCCTGTTCGATCTTTTTATGTCTTTCATACACTAATGAATACAGTACACCTTTAGTTTTGATTCATTATATTTTAACAATTGATGGAATTATTCCCTAGATCACTCTCTGAACCTTACCACTCTATTTTGTTTCTATAGGTTCTTCTTCTGCTAATAGATATCAATTTTGATGTAGAACATGTGAGAGTTTGATACTTTCATATCTCGAATATTAATATTAATATTAATTTTTCTTCTGTTCAGTATTTTTCCCCAACACAGTTTCATCTCCCACACAAATGTTATGAAAGAAAGGGAGTAAATGTTATGGAGTAACAACTAACCGTGCAGACGTCTGTCCTTTGTAAGACTGCTTAGTAAAAACTATGATTAGAAAACACCTCAAGGGAGTAAGAAAAAAGAAAAGCTATTTTCCCAAGGTTTTAAAATTGTAAAGTCTGGGCATATTTCCAGCATCTTCTATTTATCTCTTTTGGCTCCAGTGCAGCGAAATATCTTTCTCTAAACACTACCATGCCTGAAGAAAGAAAGTTAGTTAGCACTATGATTTTTCATACGGTTAAATATATACTTTATAATCATGGAAACACTTGGCAACCACTATGATATGTTAGTCATACATTCACTCTTGAATTCCCCTAATTCTCCAGTTTTTAACACACTCATTCATCCCATTCAAAAAGAAGTTGTGGAGAATAATTCATATTGTATATATTTTACCAATGAAACTTCTTTGTGTTACTTAAGTATCATTGACTACAATCAGAAAGAATGTGGTCCCAATTTGAAATTGATTCTAATAGCCTAACCTTTGGAGACAGTTTTTACAGAACAAAATACATATTTGTGTTTGTGAGCTCCTATGCGTATGTATAAATTACTAACAAGTCATCAAATGCATGTTCATACCTCATTTAATAGAGATTAGCTATTTACACATAGTAAGACACAGCTAAGAGTATTCTCAGATTGTAATCAGTAATTTTCTGTCTACTTTGCCCTCTCTTTTCTTTCCCCTTCTAAGAAGCGATTTGAGTTAACCAAAGTCAGAGAACTTCTCAGTTCGAGTAAAATTTAAGGCACTACAAACTTCCATTTCCAAGAGGCTATTATTGTGTGGGGGAGGGAGTCCTGTGACACCTATATTTCTAACATTTATACCACAAATATTTATATGCAAAAACATAAGGACCTGCAGTTTTAATTTTTGTTCTCTTTACCTATTAGATTTCTTGTCTAACACTTGCTGATTTCAGTCTTTCTTGTAAACCCTTAGGTACCTGCCATGGTTTGTGTCTGGATGTCCCCTCAAAGCCTCATGCAGTGATGGGGGCAACCTTCCAGTGTTTGTGACTGATTCGTGGTCCAGTGCTGGGATTACGGGTGTGAGTACTGTCTCCACCCTAGCATGGGTGTCCTAAATACAATATAAGGGACGGAAAGAGTCTGCTCTTGCATTCCTCCCTTTTTGCTCTTGTTGCTTTTGCTGTTTTCTGCTGCCATGAACCGTTGCCCTCTGCCATGTGCCTCCCTGTCTTAGAGCCAGCTGACTATGGACTGAAATCTCCACAAACTGTGAGCTAAATAAACCTTTTCTTACTTAATTTTGGGCATCAAGTATTTCGTCTCAGCAACGAGAGAAAAGTAACCAATATAGCATGTGTTCTTTGTTTAAAGACAATGAAATCTAGAATCTGAGGGGAAAATGTACATTTCACCATTCTGGAGTACAATTTATACTTAATCTAGTAAGCCAAACTATCTCCAACTTGGGAAATAAATGTAATATTTTACAGAAACAATTCTTTGTTATTGGTAAATATTTATAGGGTTAATGCTTAAACAGTCTGGAGGCAGTCCTAGTCTTCAAGTCTAATTTTTATTGTCAGTCTGTCTTGGTTACTTTTTTCTCATTGCTGGGACAAACACCTGACACCAAAATGAAGCAAGGAAAGGTTTATTTAGCTTACAGTTTCTGTGGATTTCAGTCCATAATGAGCTGACTCCAAGGCAGGGTGGCATGGCTGAGGCGCTGCCCTTCATGGCGGCTGCAAGCGGCAAGAGCGAACCGCGCCAAAGGGAAAAACGCGCCCGTTCCAACCTTGCATTGTATGTCGGCTCTACCCCTGGGCAGGTGCAGAACTCACAATGCCAATCCCAGTGCTAGACAACAAGTCAACCACAAATGCTAGATTCAGCCGCTTCCATGACTACATGAGGCTTAGGGGGGCCATCTATATCCAAACCGTAACACAGTCTAAAACTTAGACTCTTGAGTATTTGTATAAATCCATATTTCGGCCCTAATCTTTGAGACAGATGTGAAGATTCATGGCAAGGCATCAACCACCAAATGTAAAAACATACTCTAGAGCTGAATGTGGTGGTGCACACCTGTAAAATACACCTTCTCTACTCCAAAACAAGAGCATTGCAAATTTGAAGCAAGCATGAGCAAATTATAGAGATTTTATCTCAAAATAAAAGATAAATAAAAAGGGCTGGAAATGTAGCTTAATGGTAGAATGCTTGCCTAGTCTGCATGTAGGTCCTTGGTCCAATCCAAAAAGGTGCAAATGGTATACATTTTTAAAATGATATACATTTTATTAAATATTCAACTACCTAGACGATCATAAACATTGCGAACAGTATAACATCTTCCCAAATGGGGATTTGAAATTTTCAAGTTCCCAGTTCCCTATGAGGATATAAAATCCCCAGAGAAGATTCTTCCAGCCATAAGGAATTTACTTTGCTAATCTGAAGAGGATTAGGTTCCTGAGATTCTGCTGCAAAATTTGGCTACTAACATGGTAAAAATTAACGTAAATAATCTCAGCCCATTTCTAAAATTTTCTGTGAAAATGAGTTGATTTATATGAACAGTTTCCCAGAAAGTCTTTGACTGTGCATCTGTTAGAGGTAAGTGACTGGGGGAACACAGACAAGGCCAAATGTGGATGCAGAAGTAACCTTCTGTCGTTACACTTCATATCCTATTTCTGTCCCTTGTCCTTAGCACTACAAAACTGATTTCACCTTGTAAGTTTTCAGGTATTAATTACCTCACACTATGCTCTTAGGTTTAAAAACAGATCTCACTGTTAATTTATTAAAGTTTCATGAAAGAAATTAAAATATCCATATTTAAAATTTGTGATTCGCATTAACACATATAGCTTCCTCATGGCTACAACAAATTATGTAATTAGCTGCATTTCCTTATTTTGCCTTGACTATCTGGAGAAGCAGAATAAAATTAAAAAACACATTGCCGAAGGCAGAGAAAATTCTGACTTTGTTCCATTTTCATTTTTCTTAAAGTCATCAGCTTGACACTTTTATTTACCTTTACTGTACAAGAAAAATAAAAATAACATACATATGAGGATAACAATACAATTAATATCTCATATCATTATGTTTCACATGAATTATCTCAATTAACCTTTAAATTTTACCTTGAAATATAATCCATTATTTTTCCAAGTCAGTGGGAATTAAAAACTCAAAGGCAATCTTCTTTAAGCCCGTGATTTAAAAAAGGTATACAACATCTGTTTGCATTCGGTGGGAAAAAATGGAGCTACTAAAAGTAAGTTAAGAATGTACATTACAGCTAAGTGGTTTTCTATATGTATGAAAGTGAGAAGTTGAATTGCAAAGGACAGCCAACTCCATCAGTACTTTTTAGAAAAAAATTAAAAAGAAAAAAAAAAACCACCTAAATTGAAACCTTTTTCAACATGAAGCAATTTAGCCTTAATTAATCAGTTATACTATTTACATTTCTTCTATAAACTAGCAAATTATTCTAGTTCCTTGAAGTTGTTTCTATATAGAGATTAAAATACACTCTATGGATATTTATTTAATACACAAATCACAAATAATGAATGAAAATTATTTAAACATAGTACAAATAACTTGAAAAATACACTTATTTTAAAATACCCTTTTAAAGAGACTTTGTCCTATTATAATGACCTTAGTTTACTTTCCTATAAAAAAATACATAAGTTGTACTTATTAATATTTAATGTTGACTTTGATGAATTGCATTCTCTTTTTGGGGGGGAGACATGTCAAGCACATCAGATTTTAATGCATTAACTATGCTGGACCATAGGTCATAATTTAATTTTTTATTCCTCTAGTCATAATTTTGGCAAGAAGTTTGTGCCATTAAATAATTTCAAAGAAAACCACTGAAATTAATTTGTGTTGATCTCAATGTTTGGGTAATTTCGAAATAAAATTATAGATAAATTACTAATAACTTTAAAATTACTGTTTCGGTAAGTTTGTCCTTGTTACACTATCCCAGATAATCAAATATTTTTGCTTAGTAAGGCATTATCATTTTATGTAGTAAGTGCCATGTAGATTTTATGTGTTCTAAGTTTCTAAGCAGGGTGCTTGCTTCAGTAGCACATAAACTAAATTTCTAAACAGATATAAAGGTTCTAAATTGGCACACGATGAGCAAGAATTGTAGCCTCCTTACACTTGGAGATTGAATTGTCTTAGGAAGAGAGAACAACGCAATCAAATGTGACTTAGCAGTTTTGTCTACAATGAATATAAATATGGGGGTAATTTTTAAAAAGAAAATATCTATCCTTGTCTTATATTCAGGTATTTTATTGAAAACTCTAATAAATAATATTTATTTTACTTGAGTTTGAAATACAAATCACCTCTCCAGTGTCACTTACCACCTCCCCACAACAATTTGAAGTCCAGAGTTGTAAAATTGATCCGAATCAATTCTCTATTTTGTGAATAAACACATAAAACTTTAAAGAGATGAAGTTCTTAATAACATTCCATTAATTCACAAGAATACATTTATGATATTTAGCAGTGTTTACTGTATGTCGAAAACTCTAAGTGTTGGAGATAATATAGAAAACAAAGTAGATAAACTTTTTGTTTATGTGGAACTTAAGACTAAGACTAGGGACAGAGAATGATGCTTATCAAATAAGTATGCAGTGCTAGAACTGCAAGGTCTTATTCATGCTGTAGTGAAAATGGACAGGGAGCTAAGGCAACATTTAAGTAGCTGACCTCATAGAGCCTGTGGGGTCAGGCTAAGATTATGAGAAAGTAACCTCTTAACTGATACATGATAAAGGGGTGTTGTTATTATTGATTCTATGGTGAATTTTCTTACTTTCAAGTGTCAACATTTGAACTGAAGAAGGAATATACAATCGATGAAGTATCCTTAATCATAACCTGACTACATGCCTTCCTGCCAACCTACCTGCTTCCTTTTTTTTTTTTTTTTTTTTTTTTTTTTTGCGGCACCGGGGATTGAACTCAAGACCTTGCACTTGCCGAGCAGGTGCTTAGATCGCTGAGCTAGATCCCCAGCCCTCTGCTTCCTTTCTTTCATCCTCTTTGACCTCTTTCGTTCTTTTCTTCTCCTCTTCCTCCCTTTTCCCTTCCTTTCCATTTTTTTTTTATTTTAAAGAGAATATAACAAAAACAAAACAAAACAGAACAAAACAAAGCAAAAGAAAACAGAATGGAGTCAAACATTCAAAACAGAACACTGCAAGCTATACAGGTTTTCAAAACATAACAACAGGAGATTAACAATGGTTACCCTAGTGTCTCTTGCTTTCTTCAAAATGGTTGTTCATACATTTATAGACAATAAACTCAAACACAACAAAGTAGTATAAAACCAGATAAAACAAAAGAGCACTACAGGCGTTCAAGTCGGACAACAAGGAACCAGCAATGGTTACCATAGTGTCTCATTTTTCAAAAGAGCTGTTCCTATCTTCTCACATATTGCCTTCAAATAGTAGGAAAGGAACTTAAACCAATCAAATCAAAGAATAAAAGCACCATTGGATTTCAGAACCATTTCTCCTTATTTATTGGGAATTTTGTATCTTATTGAGTCTTTCAGTGTCTTACACTAGGGAGACAATGCGGTGCTTACATATGTGTGTTTGGTTTATTTCACTTATGAGTATGGTCTCAAGTCGTGTCCATTTACCTATAAAAGCCTCAAGGTGATCAATTTTTATAGCTGAATAATACTCCATTGTATAAAAGTACCACATCTTCTTTATCCATTCCTCAATTGATGGGCATTTGGGTTGTTTCCAAGATTTGGTTATTACAAATTGTGCTGCTATAAACATGGGTGCACATATATCACTGTGGTAGGATGATTTCACTTCTTCTGGGAATATGCCCAGAAGCGGAATAGCTGGGTCAAATGGGACTTGCAATCCTAGCTTTTTGAGAACACCAGACTGATTTCCACAGTGGTTGCACCAGTCTGCACTCCCACCAACAGTGGAAAAGGGTTCCTTTTTCCCCACAGCCTCTCCAGCATTTATTGTTGGTGGTTTTCTTGATTCTGGTCATTCTTTCTGGAGTGAGATGAAATCTCAGAGTGGTTTTCATTTGCATTTCTCTAATGACCAATGATACTGAACATTTTTTCATGCATTTATTTGCCATTCATATTTGTTCAGCTGAGAAGTGTGTTTTTATCTCAGATGCCCATTGCTGGATCACGTCTTTGAATTTCGAGGGCCT
>RJWT010044374.1:0-11802 GCA_004365215.1 Cuniculus paca
CTCCACTTACATTTCAATAAAGCTGTTTAAAAAACAAAAATAAATGCGAAAATATACTTACAAGCACTTTACATACAATTTCTGGTACTACAGTATAATAAACACATACACACACGACAACAACCATACAGAAACAAAGCATGAGTGAGGAATTAGCTGTTCTCTTTGCTTTCCCTCCTCATGCACATTTAAAGAAAAACACCATCAATTACATCACAGTCTAAAAGCAGGACAAAGAAAGGCAAAGAGTCAAGGGTTTTATTTTAAAGTATGGACAAACAGAAAGCAAAGATGGAAATTAGCTACTAGCAAGGAAGCACTACAGAGTGCTGACTCGAACACAGCGAAAAATGAGAATGCTTAGAAAAACCATCTAGAGTACTTCTCCAATAAAAATGAATGTGTGTCTAAATATCTTCTACAAGCTACTTATATCATTGCCACATGTCTAGCTAGGCAATGCAGCATAAGAAATAAATATCATTAATGTTAGGGAAGCAGTAATAAAAATGACAAGTTTCCCATACAAAATTTATTATCCTGAGTCACCACATCTCTCAGCCTTCCACCCAACATGTTTTAAGCCACCTCTGTTTGCTGTGGGGGGATATAAATCATAATATTTGCCTAAGCTAGTATTTCTTTCCCCCAAAAAAGTCCCATTCATGTTTCCAAACTTTAAAGAAGTTTCCTCCAGGTAAAATCATTCCCCTAGGGACATCACAGAAGAGCTTGTTCGTCGCCTCACAAGGGGAAACTGCTGTGATGGTCTGCAGAGACGAAAATCCTTCAGGGGACTAGAACTCAGAGCTCTACAACACTAGAAATAGAGACCTGAGTCGCTACAATAAAAAGGGAGACACCATGCATGGGTCCGCTGCATCTTTTTCCTTTTCCAAACCCTGAAAGTTTTGCTTCCTGTTTTAGTCTGGTGCCTTGAGGGTTTGTCTGATTCCATCTTCCCCCTCCAGTCTCCCATACGATACACAGTGGCTGGGTTATCTGCAGTGTGAAAAACTGAAGAGCAAGGTTGTTTTTGGTGAGAAACACCATACTTCAGCTCTGTGCCCAGTGCCGGGGCAACAGGGTGGGATCCCCATTCCAGCAGGCTACCTCCACTCCACGCCCAGACTATCCATACCACTGCCTCTTAAACTGAAATACATACATTCACTTTGGCCCTAGCTGTGTAGCCAACATGTAGACTCAGTTTTCTCCCATTTGGTCTATCAAGAGAAAAAGTGTCATTAAGTCCTAATTACTGCATTTTCAGTTGCTAAAAGGGAGCTTGTGCTACAAGCGAGAATAGCAACCTAACTTTCTAATCTTCCACGGCATCCGCCATCTTAGGATAATCACTTCCTCACAGTCAGGCAGTGCGTGTGTACTGTTAGGAGTGAAGTTATATAATAACAGCATCTCATAATGTCGTTCTGTAGGCAATGTCTGCTTCAGTGGCATTCAATAGGTTGTAACAACATAATGAGAGAAAAGGATAGAAAAAGGAACACAAAACCAGGGGCAGTAAGAAATGAGCTTCAGAGAATATTGAGATTCAAAAAGAAATTACATGTACTGAATAAAATGCCGTTCTAGCTTATGAAGCTAATTCCTCCCACAAGGGAAAAGGGAAGAGTCATGTGAAGGAGGTGAGAAAACACACCTACTTACTACAAAGAACGAGATATTTAGCCTTAGTTTCCTACCAGTAATTGAATCATCTTGATCAACTCCTTTACTCATACTACATGTAAGTTTACCAGGCAGTGCAATGGATATAAGATGAACCTGTTAGGAATGTAAAATTCCCTACGAGCCAAGTTAACAGAGGCAACTCGCTATACTTTTATATTCTCCACTTTTTCTTTCATCCATCTGACACACCCTTTCTCAACCCCAACACTGCTAACATTTTGGATTAAGTCATTCTTCAGGGGGAAGAACAGGCTATCTTATTTCTTATAGAATGGTTAGTAGCCATTGCTGCCTTCTACCATCAGATGCCAGTAGTGCCCTCTTCAGCAAGTGCGATAACACAAAACCATCTGCAGACACTGTCAAATATCCCCTAGGTGGCAAACTCATCCCTACTTGGGAGACAGTGTTCTAATATTTCAACAGCAGGTATGGCCCGGTTACTGGGGACACTGCAGCAAAAGGGACATGTAGGATATCAACCAGAACGTGACTGATGAGTCATCTTAATTCTCATCTAAACATGGTCACCATCAGTGCCAATCTTGCTGGTTCTAAGGGCATAGATTTAGCCTTAATTTTATCCCTTGACCAACTAAGGGTAACAATAGTTCACTTAATGATTTAAGAAAAAAAAAATGTGCCATAGCTAAAAGCATCTCTGCCTAAAGTATTCAAAAACAGGAAATACATGAACTCACCAACAAATCATCACAAAGTAAGATGATCAGATAACACGGACCACGTGAGAGCACACAAAAGCAAGAATACAGCTCCACTGGAATGGATTGCTGAAATTGATCAATCAAGATCTGACTCTACCAGACTACAGATTTAAGTACGGGCAGGAAATATGATGGCTAGAGGTACATGTTAAATGACACCATGAGTATATAATCTGCTCTGTTTAAGATGCAGAAAATTCTATTTTTAACGATGACTCAGGACTGAATCAGTAGCTCAGTGGTAGAGCATTTGCCCAGCATGTGAGGTCCAGGGTTCAATAACCAGCAGAGTTAAAAATCCAGGTTCATCAAATCAATTCCAGTGGTGAGGGAGGGGGAAGACTTGTACAGATGAAAAGAAACTAAATACAGAGACCATGTGAAATGTCAACGCTGTTTAATCCTATGGTACTTAAACTAAACACAAAAAGACTTTTAAAAAAATCAGTAAAAACGCAACATGAACTGAGTAGTGGAAGATATTAACTTTGGAGGATACAATAACTATATTCTGATTGCATTTCTGAAGTCTTGCATCTTTTTTTGAGATATATATTTAAGGATTAATGGGTCCAGTAATATGCTTTAGAAAATCTTTCAAATATTATCGAAAAACTGGCAGGATGTTGATCACTGAAGAAGGGGGATGATGAGCTCTGAAGATTCTTTATATCAATGTCTCTGGCCTTCTATATTTGAATTTTTTAAAACAATAATTAAATAACATTAGTAGATTCGAATGTGCTCACTGAACACAAGTAATTTTTACAGGAAAAACTGCTGACGTATAGCTAAAATAACTGACCTTTGGAGAGCTCAACCATTTTTTTTGCCATATACAAATTGAAGTCCCCAAGAGAACCACAGGATGGAGTTACAGTGTGATTCTTGTTTTTCAGTCTTTCATTCCTTTTCGTGCTCTCTACTTATTCTTCATTAAACTCCAAACTATTGATTATTAAATTCCTTTCTTTAAGAAAGGGTAATAACTCACTAAAATGATTACACCCTTTCCTAACTCCAATCCTATGTGTTTACATATAATAAATGATCAACTTAAAATGGACCTCAAAACCTTATTTAATAAACCTCTTAAGTAGCTTTGTATTTAAGTATTATAAACTTGTTCAAATTCCAACTAGAAAAATCATCATCTTAAAATATAAATAAAAGAATCAGAGAAGTCAACAAATAGCCTCCATTATTGGTTCATAGTGTTTAATTCGTAAAACTTCCATCTGCAATAGAAACTATTTTCAGATTCAAGCCTACACCAATTGTGTTCTGCTGTAATTTATTTGACAACTCATGTGCATCGACTACTTACCTTGGTTTCTGGAATACTGTTAAGTACCTCATAAATTTTCTCCTTTTTAGTAAGATTTAACTTAACAATTGGTATTTACATACAGAGTGGGTGATCTGTTTTAGGTCACCTTTCCACAGAGAGAGGACCTTACCTCAAATACTGTTTCAGGGCACTCGTTATGGTCTTCACTTCCCAGTCTACAGAATTCTCCAGGTCCAGCTCATTGCAAGTTTTTACATCTAGTGAACAAGCAAAAAAGAAAAACTTATTAAAACCTAGAGCACTGAAAGGCCCTCTTCACAAGCTCACAAAGTTTCCATTTTTAAATACCAAACCACAAATAAATTAGTCCTATAGTTCCATACAAAAAATATATATACAACTTATAATACTATAAGCCATGTTCTATTACTGGACGTTTCTAGCGCTTCAGAAAAACTGTAGTAGAGAACAAAGCAAAAGGCTAGAGGTCTGGGCTAAAGGTAAAGAAGAATTAGGAATATAGCATTTCAACATCCCCCTGCTGCCCTTACTCATGAACGGGTAGTGTTATCACCAACAGCATCGTGTTAAAGGCATTACTCAGTAGCCATGGCTTAGGCATGGAACATTTTCAGGTGGGTGAGCAATTTATGGGGGCGGCACTACTGCTATCACATGGCATTATCTATTATGAGGCAACCAGAAGATGGACCCATTAGCATAAAAACAACTATCAGAATGGCAACAGGTCAGTGTGGGAAAGAACAGTAAGGCTGGTCCCACATTTCAATGTTTGTATTCATTACACTATTTTTCTGTAGAACACATACCAACCAAAACAGAGAATATGATGATACACACAGTCATTTACAGTTTAACCTAATTAAAACAATGTACATGATATACGTATTCATGAATCAAAATATCACATTACCCCATTAATATGTGTAATTTCTATATTTTTATGTATCAGTTAAAAATAAGTTTAAAAGAAAAGTCACCTGAATTGGGGGAGAGGGGTCATTCATGAGGAATCTTTTACACTGATATTCCAGTGTATATACTCATCCAGGAAAGAGTCATTGGACACTTCTATGTAACACTACTAATAGTCACTAGTTTTCTTGTGCTAAAAGTGTTAAAGATGTGCTGCTTCTGAATTCCATGTAAAATAGTAAGTTTTAAAGAAAAGATGTTACGAAAGAAATAAGGGTTTGGGGGCAACGAACAGTGAGAATCAATCTGAGTTGAAATGAAAGCATGGTAGGAGAGGCAACCTCCCTGAGTACGGGAGTGTCTTTGATCCCTGCACCTCTGGCTAGTAACCTCAGTATCCCCAGCAGCAGGAGGACCACAGAGGCATGAGCATCTACCCATTCCTTCAATGCCTGTGCCAACCTGGGCCAGCAGGCTGCCCCATGCAAGGGTGTCCCGAACCTATCTCAACCTCTGATCCTCATCTCCACCACTGGCATCATGTAAATGCTCCCACAGAACTACTGCGAGAATCAAAACGAGTCAAGAACACATACCTGTTTTCATGAATTGCTAAACATAGCAGGTTATGGCCACAGCTAAATCACTGAAAAGCATAATAAGCCTTCAACAGTAGACCAGACTCAAAGGAAGTAGGTGGTAATCATGTTATCAAGCCAACAATATAAACTTTTCTACATTCCTATCATGTAAAGGAGGAAAGATGAAATTCATGGAAGAAAATTTCTCCCTCACTCTTAAACAATGTCTCGTCCATGACCCAAAAAACTAACTCTTGTAGTTTTAGTTTTTTCCCCTCTCCCTTACACTGTAGTTATGTGCATGTGTGGGTCTGTGTAAAATTTTGTTAGTACTTCCTTTCTAGAAGCACTAAAAAGTAAAGACTGTCAAAACGGGACCACCACTTGAAGTTGTCTGAAAAGTTTGAGGCTTGGACATGATGAATGGATGGCAACCCAATGTGAGACTCAGACTTTTTGAAAATAAAACAGGAAGTTATGGTTACTTTACAGCTATAACATCATACAGATGAAGTCAATTACTCAAAGGTCTGGAATCTTTTTAAAGCACTTCAACATTTCTTGATTACAGCAACTGACAGCAATATGCAATAAACTACAACAATGGCAATTGACACTGATTACATTTTGATCAGTTCCTACAATTCAGAACTCATTTGTTACTGAGCTTGTCAGACAAGCCACAGATACATTCAAGAAATCAAATTAAGCACCCTGATTAAAGATGCAATCCTTTATAACTAGGACTAAATAATTCTGTTCTAAAGGCTTTGCCAACCAATTACTTCGGTAACTGAATATTCTGTCTCTCATTAAATCAATTATTTAAATCTCATTTTAACATACAAGTCAGATAACATTTTCAATCAACTTGCTACCAGCAAATCGCCATTTTAAAATCCAAGAGGCTTCTAAAGGAAATCTTTTATTTCCAACTGTCTACCAAATTATCATTCTATATTTTGAGAATTGTATTCTTTCCATGGAAAAATAAGCCATCCTTCTAAATTCATGGAATAAAAAACAGCTGTCACATCAGAAGCTAATGACTACACAGTGTCTATATTATTAATCCTCTATTAGATTTTCACTGTTTTCAAATAACTCAATCATCCCCAGTAGGCCTTAACAATTGGTGGATGCACTGGAACTAGGTAGAATTTGTTAATAACTTGTTTAGGATTCCAACATAGAAATACGTTTTGAGTGTTCACTGAGAGTATATGTTCTGCCATAAATGAGGGAAAACTTGTTTCCTTTCCGTGCAACATAAATAAATCCTGTGATTAGTTAAAATCTAAACAGGAACAAAGAGTTTTTGACTTTCTATTTGGGTGGATGTTTCATGCTTGCATAACCACCGGTCATTTCTCCCACGCTGGAAGATGCAGCACAACCTGAGTAAGTGTGGTCTTATGCAGCAGCTAACACCCTATGCGGCATGGACCTGAGGCTAGCTTTAAAGGACTTGGAGAAGCACAATGACCGGATGAGTTTTCAAAATATGCTTTATAATCAAAATTCAGAATTGTTCAGTTATGTCAGTTGACTTTTGCCCCCAATCCAAATGACTAGTCATCCTGCAAGCAACATTACAGATAATATTTTAAAAGCAAGATTCTAAATTATTTTTATTTTCAATGGTTCCTGGTCTACAAATAAAAAAAAACAATGCAGCCAGCTTTGCAAGTAAGATCTAGAAATGACCACGAAATCCACCAGACCACATATATTACTACCTCATTTTCTCACCTGCATTGGTTTCATTCCAAAGTGGGAAAGAACATGCTCCTAAGATAATTCTAACTTAAATTACTTCTCATCTACCACTCTCTATGGTTAGCTGTCTTACACTCTCACTTCATTTACTAAAATGCCATGATTGCCTCAAAGACATTTTACCTCTTTTTTCTCCCTGCCTTCTTTAACTGTTCCATATTTCGACTCAGTGGAACTTTTTGCTGTTGCTCTTCTTATTGTTTTCAGAAACTTAAACTTGGCTCAGGGAAAAGCTTAGAGGCTGGTGGAATTTCAGAACATTGTCTTCTGCTCCCAGCATGAAGGAAATGCATAAGGCCAACAACTTCCAGCACCAGGGAGGAAAACATCAGCCTTAGTCTTCAGCTGGCCTGAGGGAGCTTTAATGAGTTCTCTATATTGAGACAACTTTCTCAGGTCAATGGCTTTCACTATTTCATGCCAGTGTAAGACAGAAGATCAGGAAAAGGAAGGGGAAGAAGAGGAGGAGGAGGGTGAATCTTGACGAGGAAGACAACAAAATGGACGAGGAGGAAGAGAGAAAGAGGAGGAACTGGAGGAAAGGGTCTGAAGGGAAGAAGAGTTGGGAGAAAAGAGGATAATGGAGAGAAACATTTTTCTCTATTTTAGTCTTAAATGTGAAGGAAAAAATAAACCACAAAAAGAAGACAAGTAATGAGAATATGCAGAAGATTCAAGCACATATTCTTTCTTTAGAAAACTCCACCACGTTTTACATGTGAGTATTTAAAGAACACTTAAAACATTTTACACAGAAAATGCAAAACATTTTATGTAAAAATAGTGATCATTTTTTAAAAACTAAAATAAATAGCTCTCAAGAGCTAGAGCAAATCAAGGAAGTGCTCCTTGAAAAATGTGATGGCTTAGAACTTTTTCTCAGACACTTGAAAAAATCAGATTAGTTTTCATTTTAAAAAGAAAAACACAGCACAAACAAAATGGGCTTTGGAAAAACAATTCAAATTTGAAATAAACATGTTACTTTCAGGAATAATAGAAGGTGCCAATTGGCTTAAACAAACAAAATTAAAAACCTTAAAATACTTTTTTGGAAGAAGTATTAAATTATTTCCATTTGAAGACTCAAGTTGAATAGAAATACGTTAAGGAAATCTTAAATTGATTAGGAAACTGAATACATCAAGTTTGTCAAGAGCAAGTTTTGTGTTGGTAACAAAGCAACAAGAAAACAGCATTAATGCAAATTCATAGTTTTTTATCAACAATGTTAAACTCATACTAGGGATTATTTATAGATTAATAAAAACAAATTAATACTGTATAGCCCTCTTAAATGAATTATTTAGTCAGGAAATAACAAGTCAGGATCATTCTCTCATGCCGATTCTCAAACATCCTCTGTTTGCAGAATATTACTGAAAACATAGCATTCTTCTGCCAGCAACTTGAATGAGGTTGTGACATACTTGTATTCTGGACTTCTCTACTCTGATGTATGGAAAGGACAGTTTTCCAGGTCATGAAGTTTTGGAGGGGTTAAAAATATCTCATAAGGTAAGAACTGTCTTGGGACATGTCCCAGGAGTAGGGCAGCCTATCACCTACGTTTGACAATGTCTTGCATGTAGGATTTTATGAGATTAAGAACAAATTTTGAGATAGCTTAACACATCAGGGTGACTGCAGAAGCACCCTTGTTCAAACTTTCCTTGAACATGAACAAGAAGGTGACAGAAAATAATGCCAGGATCCTTATGGTCAATTTATCACCAAAATGTACCTTTCAGGCCAAATCTCTCATTTTGATACCAATAGTTTTCCAGTTCTAATCACTGTAACACTGTATTGGAAATAAGAGAAGTGTTTCTAATTTTAAAATTAAGTAAAAACAGATGCTGTAGTCCCATTAAACTCTTCCAGCTGCTACTGAACTCCTGGCAACCTAAGTCTATTTAATTTGGAGCCCACTAATGGTAAAAAGGAAAATATGTCTGCCAGAATCGCACACCCAAGTCAATTCAGAGAGGCAGAAAATCAAAACAGCTCATGAAAGGGAATGTATTCTAACAAGGCTCTCCAAATGATGATGGGCAAGTTTTTCCTGTGGTCAGTAGCTAAAAAAAGGTGGTTGCTTATGAAATCCTTAATTCAGATACAGCCAAACGAGCAAGCGCCATCCATAACATGTCGGTGGACTTTGCTCACCTTAGTTTATTTATGCTTTCTAGAAATGAGTCTTTGCTACAAAGCTTTAAGATGCACACAGGTTTGAAAGCATTCACGGCACACCTAAGGGCACTGCTAATATTGATTAAAGTGAGATACTGAATTAATTAATATGGAGCCAGGTCAGGATGACAGAATGGTCTGATGAGCCTCCAGCCTGATGAGCTATCATCACTCAAGACGCAGCAGGCTTTGTGGCAGGGAGAAGTGGTGTGTCTTACAGGTGGCACTGAACTGACAACAGTGTGTAATGGAAAAGTGCTTTGTCATTCGCATAGCGTCTGGGGTAATGAAATGAATTCACTTTCTGGCTTCCTCTAGTCTGCAATGCCAAAGAACACTGTGTTATCAGCACAGATGGAGCAGGCATGGTTCTGGAGAAACGCCTGGTGTGAACTACACACAAGCCGCTGTGCATACCAATGAATCCCCGAGACTCAGACCCTTGCTGTCAAACGAGTTTTGGAAGCTCCATAAAAATGAGCGAGTCCCAGTGGTCTTGTCCAACCAAATGTACTGTCAAGATTCTGGACAGGCAATTTGGAAGTCATGCAAATCACAGAAGCCTGACTGCCACTTTGCTGTGGGAAGCAAGCAGTGGCAGACATTTGCCCAGGAACGAGCCCATGAGTGTGTATTTTTTCCTTTACCTCTTAATAAATACCAACAAAGGAGATATCTAAAGTGATGCAAATGTTAATCTGAGTCAACTGCTGTCTCTGCTCAGGAGACAGTTCATCTTAGCAGAAGAATGGATTCACCAGTATGAGGTACATTACTACGAAATATTAAGTTGTGAAATCAATGAACATAAACAAATCATGGAAAAATGATTAGAAAAGAGGCATACCCATCAACATACTCAGAAGTCTCTGGACCTTTGAACTCACCCCCACAACTCTGTACAATCCTTGGTCATTTATACCTATTGGAAGAGACACAATGTTAGCAAAATACGAGACTATCATACTTTCAAAGTTGTCATCGCTAACAGTGGCATCAGAATCTTTGCTAACTCACATTAGCAGCATTCCTGTTGAAGATAAAAATAACACTTGACAAAAACAAATGTTTACCAACTTGTTTTACCAGCTTTGTATTCTTGACTTGTGGCTGGAAAATAAGCTAGAAAACAACGTTCCATGTGGATGAAAATGTAACAAATCAACATTAAGGCAAAGTCAAGAACCGGTGGATACATTAAAATGCATCCCAATGCAATTTGTAAAGATCCACGAAAAAGTTTAGGGTTTTTGTTATTTACATTTTTCTTCCAGAGTTTTAACCTTTTAAAAATATGGTGATTCGTATATAGAAAGCAATCATCAGATGATTCCTTGAAGTCTTGGAAATTCTGTCAAAAATAAAGCAGAACTGAACTTTAAAATAAAAAATTGTCACGTGCCCTGCAGAAGTGAGCATCACTACCCACTTTACTGCAAAATAAACCAACTCAATGGATCCTGTCTCTTTGGAGACCTAAATGTCAGGTGTCCCTGAGCTCAACAGTCAGAGGCAAGAAAAGCCACTGTCCAACATAACTTAGAAACTTAATAGTTGCCCTCATCTGGATTCTGATCAGAGCACACCTATTATAAGTGACATATTTTAAGCAACAGTGAAACTGAGGGGCATTAAGCTTATGCAATAAAAATGCCCATTTAAGGCTGTATCCTGAAACAGGTAGAAGTAACCTATCTTAGATTTACTTGGAGCAGTAGACAGGGATGGATGAAGCAGCTGTGGTCAAAGCTACACAACTGCTGGCTTGGTGTTGAGAATATGGGAGCTCACTTCATCAATCTCTCTACTGATTTATACTTGAAAATGCCTGCCCTCAGTCTGCTCTTCCTCCTGTCTCTCTCTCTCTTGTCCAGCATGAATTTCTGTACTATGAATGTTAAATAAGAACACGACAAGCTGACAACTCCCATCTCCAAAGTCTCCACAACAAAATAAGGCAACAACAAAAAGGCCAGGGAACTTGCAAAGGGGATTAACATCCTTTTTGCCTCCTTGCCTGGGGTAAGAATACTTGACCAAGTCTAAGGCAGTAATGGCCAATCATTTGGAGATTTCAATGATACAAACAGTCCGCTGAGGCACATGTGCCACCGGTTCACCACCACTGATTTAAGGACTGTGTTCGAGTTTAGCTCACTACACTCAAGTTCAAGAAGCCTGAGTCCAGATGCTACATTTGATATCAAGGGCAGCATCCTACGTCTTACGCTATGCTGGGAGGGAAACAAGGTGATTCCAACATTTCTGTAAATTACAATGTTCTGTGTGTGCACAAACTTTCATTACTAAAGTCAAATCTTTTTCTTTTTGTCTTTTTATTAATTCACCCTTATTCATCTTTTAAGATTCTAAAATGTCCTATTTTTCCTTTGGTTATAGGCCAAATTCTGACTCCCCAAAATCTGTATGTTTAAGTCCTATCCTCCAGTATCTCAGAATATGCTTGTATTTCAAAATAAGGTCTTTTTAAAAGGTAACTCATTAATACGAGATCATCAGGGTGTTCCCTAGTCAAATTCAACTGGTGTCCTTAGAAGGAGAGAACATTTAGACAGGGACAGTGACAGAAAGAAGACCACGC
>RJWT010044375.1:0-11782 GCA_004365215.1 Cuniculus paca
CCCCGCCCCCGGGAAGGCAGAGCCGCGCGAGCCCGGGCCGATGCAGCTGAGCCGCGCCGCCGCCACTGCCGCCGCACCCGCGGAGCCCCCGGAGCCGCTGTCCCCCGCGCCGGCCCCGGCTCCGGCCCCTCCCGGTCCCCTCCCGCGCAGCGCGGTCGGCGGGGCTCCGGCGGGGGACCGGGGGGGGCCGGGGCGCCGCGTGGAGTCCCAGTGCGCCCCACTCCCGGCCGAGAGCAGCCAGGGCCCCGGCGCCGGCGCGGGGATGGACGGCCCCGGGGCCGGCGCCGTGGTCGTGCGCATCGGCATCCCGGACCTGCAGCAGACGGTGAGCCCCCCGCGCCCCGCGCCTGGACCCCCGCTGCGGCCACGCACCCCTCCCCCGCCACCTCCGCGGGACCCTCCCCCGCGCGGGCGGGGCTGGGAAGCCCAGCCCCGGGGCGGAGCCTGGAGCCGGCGGGAGGCTCGGGGTCCCGGTTCCCGCCTCCCGCCTGCCTGGGCGCCCTCCGGCGGCCCGGCCGTCCTCATGAGCCCGCTCCGCTGCAGAAGTGCCTGCGCCTGGACCCGACCGCGCCCGTGTGGGCCGCCAAGCAGCGCGTGCTCTGCGCCCTCAACCACAGCCTGCAGGACGCACTCAACTACGGGCTCTTCCAGCCGCCTTCGCGGGGCCGCGCCGGCAAGTTCCTGGACGAAGAGCGGCTGCTGCAGGACTACCCGCCCAACCTGGACACGCCCCTGCCCTACCTAGAGGTGCGGGTCTGCCCGGGCTGGGGGCAGGAGACTGGGCGCGGAGCAAGGGGTGCGGGGCGCGGGAGCCTCGCGTGCGAGCAGTGTATGTGGCTAGCAGCGGGTGCAGGGCTGCTGTTTGGGCAGCGAGAATAGTGCGAGCCGTGTGCGCGCTGCTTGCAGCGAGCAGTGTGCGTGTGCATAAGTGTGCAGGGCACGCAGGCAGCGTCTTTGGGATGTGCAGGAGCCTGAGCACTCTCCAGCAAAGGAGAGTGAAGAGAGTGCCTCTGGTCCCGTGCCCCACGGCAAGTCTTCCAAAGTGGGCCTCAATCCTCTGCTCCATTCGTGATATAAAGGTGCACCTACTCCCCTTCAGGTGTGGGGAAAGTGGACTGAGCCTTAATAGGGGGTCTCGTGGTTTGGGGAGGGCGAGGGTGATCACTGCAAGTAGGAGTGATGGTGACTGAGCCAGAGGTGACCTGATATCCGCGGAGGGGAGTAAGCTCATTTCTGTTTAGAGAGGTGGTGTCTAGGACACCTGCTGTCAGAATGGGTTTTTTCAGGGAACCTTGGGGATGACACAGGATGTGAGGCGGCCACCACTGTCTTCCTGTACCACGCATGGTGTCTGAGTGCGGTGGGTAGGCGGCTGCCATCAGCCCTGTCTGTCCACTGTGGCAGTGTGTGTCTGGGCTTGTGTGGCTGCCAGTTTTGCTACACTGGGAGGTGTACAGGAGACGCTTGTGTGGCGAGGGTGGAGAGCTGTGTGCGTGAACAAGTGGTAGTGGTGACCATTGGCTTGCTCTACCCACGTGGGCGCCTTCTCTCTACCTTTTCTTTGTCTGAGCAGTTTCGATACAAGCGGCGAGTTTATGCCCAGAACCTCATTGATGACAAGCAGTTTGCAAAGCTGCACACAAAGGTAAAGAGACAGTCACAAGGAGGGAGACCCCTTACGTTAACCTCCTCCTCACCATTCCAGCTTTGGGCCTGACCATATCCCTCCCGCCAGCATTGGCCAAGTCTACTTGACTCTGCTGGCAGAGTGGCACTGGGTCCAGAGTGGGGCTGGGGGTGGCTAAAAGGCTGGGTGTATTTTCCAGACTTGTGACTGGTACATCACCAGCTGCAGCCAGAAAAGACTCTTGCTGGCTCCTGTTCTGGGGGCCAGAGTATCCTGAGTGGGGCAGGGAGTTGGGGGAGAAATAGACAAGCTTCTGCTGTGTTGGCTTTTGGGGACACTTGTAACTAGGCATCTTGCTAATTCTCTTCTGGGAGGGACCATCATTACCCACTTCACAAACAAGGAAATGGTGTTCCAGAGGGTTCAAGTCACCAGTTTGTGACTTTGGCAGATAGTGGCGTTGGCCCAGATGTGTTCTGGCACCCCTGTGAGGTGTCTTTACTGCTGGGTACCACACCCTGTGGGCCTGATTCCATGAGTTCTGTGGGGGACACCTTCCTGGCTCCTCTGAACATCTGGGGGGCAAGCTGGGTGCCACAGCCCTTTCCCATGGGCAGACTCTTTGAGGTGCCATACCAGCTCTGTGGGATACTTTGTGGATGGTCACTGAAGCCTAGGATAGGGTCCCTGTACCCCAAGGCCCTGTCTGTGACCCTGGGTCCTCAAGCTTCTGTCCCGTACTTTTCTGTTGCCCTGGGGCACGTGGCTGTCAGCAGTACTGGCTCTGTGGTTAGGTAGAGACCATGTCAGAAAGGTCTCTGCTTCCCTCCACTGACCATTTCTTGTCCTTGTCACCCTGGGTCCCTGCCCTATGGCTACCTCTTCCTTTGAATCTTTCCCTGGTGGCCAAGAGGACACAGTGAGTTGCTGTCAGTGAGTTTGACTTTCTTACCAAGGCTCTGTGCTCTTGCTGCCTGGGTTGTAGCCAGCGTTGCCCCCTGCCCTGCAGCCCTGGGCTGCTGAGGTCTTTCCCCTCAGGGGCTTTGCACTACCCTTCATTTGGTTGTGAGCAAACTTCTGGTTTCATGGTCCCAGCCTGTGGCAGTGGTCCCCGTGGCATGATCTTATTTGTGCTGCATGCCAAGTACCTAGAGGCCCTGAATAGATTCCTTGCCTTGGTGTATGGTGTTCATGTGACCAGTGTGGCTTGGGAAGGTGAACTGATGTGTGACTGTATGAACGAGTTACAGGGATGGTCCTGTCAGGGGCTCAGGTGTCTACCCTTGGGGGAGCTGGTGAGGAAGGTGGCCCAGAGGAGGGCCTTGGGTACCACAGGGCTGGCTCCTGCCCTCAGGAACCAAGGGCTTTTCTAGGCTGGGGCATCAGGCCAGGAGGTAGAACCAGGGCACCAATGGTGGTGAAGTGTGTGCTTGTGGTGGGGTGTGACGAGGGCAACTTGGCTATTGTGAGGATGGCTGGGCTTAGGCTGACGACTGTGGTGGGTTTGAAGATGAGGACTCAGGGAAGTAACAGGTCAGACTGGGAGCAGTGGCAGTGGGCCCTCTAGGTGGCCTGAGGCTTTCTGGAGGGAGAGAGTGGTGGTCAGATGGTGGGGCATGGCACCTAGCTGATAGGGATGGCCCATGTTACAGGCAAACCTGAAGAAGTTCATGGACTATGTCCAGTTGCACAGCACAGACAAGGTGGCCCGCCTGCTGGACAAGGGGCTGGACCCCAATTTCCATGACCCTGACTCAGGAGGTGAGGAGCAGAGCCAGGAGGGGCTGTCCTTTGGGTGACTGAGACTAATTTTACCTATCTCTTACACCCAGAGTGCCCTCTGAGCCTTGCAGCCCAGCTAGACAATGCCTCGGACCTGCTGAAAGTGCTGAGGAACGGTGGCGCCCACCTGGACTTCCGCACCCGGGATGGGCTGACTGCAGTGCACTGTGCTACCCGGCAGCGAAACGCGGCAGCGTTGACGGTCAGTGAGGGCAGGACCCTGACCTGGCAGGGCAAGTGGCCTGGCAGGGGAGGAAGCGGGGAATGGTGCAGGTATTGATTCTTTCCCCTAGACTCTGCTGGACCTGGGTGCTTCGCCCGACTACAAGGACAGCCGAGGCCTGACACCACTGTACCACAGTGCCCTGGGGGGTGGGGATGCCTTGTGCTGTGAACTGCTGCTCCATGACCATGCACAGCTGGGGACCACTGACGAGAATGGCTGGCAGGAGATCCACCAGGTGGGCAGGGAGCTTGGGGTTGGTCTGGCGCTGTCTGGGTGGGGCCTTGCCTCTGTCCTGACACTGCCTGTTTTTCCTAGGCCTGCCGCTTTGGGCATGTGCAGCACCTGGAGCACCTGCTATTCTATGGAGCTAACATGGGTGCCCAGAATGCCTCGGGAAACACTGCCCTGCACATCTGTGCCCTCTACAACCAGGTGCGACTGCATGTTGCACTGTGTGCCATCTGTGGTGGAGGTGGACTGCATGTTCTTGGCTGCACATTTGTTCCTGCACACAGTGACAACATCCCAGCCTGTGCGCTATTGCACATGTGTATTCTGTGCCCTGTAGTGAGATAAGGTTCCAGGGTGTTCTTGTGGTTTTATATGTGCTACACATCTGTTCCCTGTGCACACATGTTTGTACACATGAGTTCTGAACAACTACACGTTCACTGTGTACATCCCAGGCTTTCTGGGCAGGTGAGACCTGCTGTAAAAACCTGCTTGGCCCAGATCACATAGTAAACATGTTGGAGTGAGTTTACGTGTATGTTCCTGTGCCCTGCACACTTGTGTGTGACCTTAGTGTCTTCATGTGTGTGCCTGCTATTGGATCTTGCCCCTTTCATCTCTTCAGCCATCTGTGTGACCCCTACTGCCTCCCTACAGGAGAGCTGTGCACGTGTCCTGCTTTTCCGAGGAGCTAACAAGGATGTCCGCAATTACAACAGCCAGACCGCCTTCCAGGTATGTTTGCAGGAACATGAAACTTCTGGAGTTGCTTGCCTCTGTGCAGTTTGGGTTTTCTGAACCTTTTGTCCTCGGAGTATGAGAAGGGAACACTCAGTCGCAGGATTCCTGCAGGAGGAGGTGGAGGCGGGGTGGGCCAGTGCTGTGCCCACTAGGTGAGTGTTTGATGTGGTATTCTTTTCAGCCCAGGGCGTGAGAAAGGTTGAGTGTCTAGACAGGGAGAGGGGCAGATGAAATGGGAGAACAGACCCAAGAAGGTTGTGATACCAGTCCCTGACTTACTCCAGGCCATATCTCTGAGCCCTTTGCTCACTGGATAACCAGGTGGATGCATCTCCAGGTGGCCTAGAATTTTGAAGTAGTTGGAGGGGGCCTGGTGAGGTCTGTTCTCAGTAGAACAGGTCTCCGAGAGAGGTGGGAGAGCCGGGCTGCTGTGGTTGTGTAGTATGGCATATCTGGAAGTTTTTAGGCTGTTGGATGACTGAGTGCAGGGGCCAGGGAAGGAAGAATGAAGATGAGAGTTTGGGCAGCTGTGGGGCCGTGGCTGAGACAGGAAAGATGGTGGTGTGATGATACTGTGTCCCAGGATGCTCAGGACTGCTTTTGAGAGTCTCACATCCAAGAAGCCCTTCAGTCCTGAGCATACTGGCACCCTTCAGCTCCTGTCTGTAAGTAGTTGTTCCTAGGTAGACAAATAGAAATGTGGTAACTTGAGAAGAAGGGCAGCCCAGCAAGGAAGACCCCCACACCAGGGTCGAGAAGGAAGGAGCATTGGGGGCGGGTAGGGAATGTGCATGCTAGCTCTCCCTCTCTGCCTTTAGTCTTGGTCTCCCTTTCTTTCAGGTGGCCATCATTGCAGGCAACTTTGAGCTGGCTGAGGTTATCAAGACCCATAAAGACTCGGATGTTGGTGAGTTCTGCCCTCTGTGGGTCACTGTTGGATGTGGATTTGTGTTGGTCAGGGTAGTGGTGGCATAATAAGGGCCTGACTCTGAAGCCAAGGGTCAGGCATTGTTAGAGGAAGGAGCTGTGTTGGTTGCACAGAGCTTTCAGTCAGGGCCAAGAATGGTAGATTTAGGCTGTGGGCTGGGGTTGACATTAGGGTCAGGGTCTACATTTCTCATTAGGTCCTAAGAAGGGTTATCTGGGGGTGGGGGTGGTGGAACAGTCCGGAAACAGGGTTGTGTTTAGGTGGCCATAGTGTGCTTTCTACTTTTCATGGTCCCAGGAATGTACAAAACAAAACAACACAAAACAGAAAAACCAAAAACCCCCAAGCACACGGGAGTAGGACAGTGGCCTCCTCCAAGCCAGAGCTCTTGGAGGATGGGGGTGCAGGGAGGTCTGATATGTCCATAGCTCATGGCCCTTGGAGGATGGGCAGAACGCAGCTCTGTGCCTCTGAGGGATGTGGTGGGAGGCAGAGATCAGGCCTCTTTTCTAGCAAAGGTTCTCTCAGATAGGCCTTCCAGCATCTGGATCTTCTATGTTCTGGGTGAACCAGACCTTTCTGCCTGTGGTTCTTAGTGGAACATGGACCCCAGGCTTCCCTTCCTATCGTGTTTACTTGGGGTGCCCCATCTTTCGTTTGTAAATTTGAGGTGATAGTGGGCAGCAAAGGGCTGAGGCTGGTGTAAGAGTGAGAATTTTAGTAGGTTTCTAATGTGAGGTTCAGGCTGGAGTTAACTTTATATAGTGGTTAAGATTGAGGTCGGTCTCATGTTTAGGGACCCTTCCTCTGTGGAGTTTGCCTTTAACCACTTGCCCTAATAAGGCTCAGTTACCATTCTTTGAGTCCCAGCAAAGTGAGGGCCATGATGATTGGCCCAGGGTGTGGGTGGACATTTCACAGAATGTGGTAGCTATATGGAGTATCTTACAGAGCCAGCAAGTTCAGGTTGGGAGAGAATCACAGGGAGGTTTGGAGTTTAAGTTAGGGTCAGGAAAGAGGGTCAGGAAATGGGTTGAGGCTGACCAGTGTGTGGGAGGGGCCATTAGTTTGCACAGCCTTGGTTTGTGGCTCAGTGGGACCTTTTTTTCTGTCTCTGATTGTCCAGTCAAGGGGAAGCTTAGGGTCATCATACCTCATTTTCTCTTGAATGGAGTAGTGTCTCACAGATATTTGCATTCCCTTTCCACCTTTGATTTCTGTGGAGTTGGACTTGGGGAGATGGCCTTTGTCTATCCAATTGAAGGAAAGGAGGGGCAAGGAGATCCACTGCCCTTCATCTAGAAATCACCATTGAGGCCTACTCCTTGTCTGACACAGGGTGCCTGCTTGGTTGGGGTTGGGTACACTGTCTCTGCCGGTCCTCCTTGGCCACACCCTTACCTGCTCTTGTCTCACACAAACTCAGGAAGAGGCTGAGGCATTCAGAAGCCTTACTCTGAGCCTCTTTATCTCTTTATCTGGTACAGAGAAGGACAAGAAGGCTCTGGGTTTGTGGCAGTGCCTGCAGACCTAGTACTGCAGGGCAGTTGTTACTCCCTACCCTTTGCACACCCTCGAGGTGCACTCCCTGAGTGACAGTCATGGGCTGCTCTTGGGAGTTCCTGGCTTGGGGCCTGAAAACAGGAGGTATGGGAGGGGTTCCACCGTCCAGCTTCCTTTTTCCTCCAAAAGAAGCCTTGGGTGGGGATTCAAATCCAGCGGTGGCCCCTGTGCTTCCCGCATCTGTCACATGGACCATGTCCTGAGCCTCATCATCTCCCAGGGGCGAGCTCCACGCACATGCGTGTTCTTCTGGATTGCCATCCCATAGTACTTTTAAAGAGTATCCCTGGGAAGTGCTTCTCGAAGGGCAGGGTAGGGTCTGAGATTCTGCCCTAAAAATCATCTCCAAGGAAAGTGAGTGCTTCTTATTCTGCTAGTCCCACCAGGGTCTGGGCAGGGCTGGACAGATGTGGCCTATGGCCAGGTGCAGCCCAAAGCCATGTGTGTTCATTTGTTTGTTTTTGGGGATGGAGTTTCTCTATATAGTTCATGCTAGCCTTTTAATCACTATGTTTCCCAGGCTGACCTTGAACTTGCAGTGATCCTCTTGCCTCAGCTTCATGAGTGCTGAGATTACAGGTGTGCACCACTCCTTCCAGCTTCTTTTGTTTTTAGATTGAGGTAAAATATTTGTAACAAAATTACCGACTTTAATTGAACACTTCAGTGCCATCTGCATTCACAATGTTGTGCTATCGGTTCTGTCAAATTCCAAAACATTTCTGTTGTCCCAAAATAAAACCTTGGGCACATTAAGCAATCAGTCTGCTTTGTCCTCTCTCATGACTTGTTAGCTGTGAACATATCTTCTGTCTCTGTGAATTTACCTTCTTTTTTTTTTGTACTGGGGATCGAACTCACGACTTCGAGCTTTCCAGGCAGGTGCTTATACTGCTGAGCTAAATCCCCGGCTAGTTTACCTTTTCTTGTTATTTTGTATAAGTGGAATCATACAATGTGACTGTTTGTGTTAAGCTTCTTTTACTCAACGTGCCTTTTTGCCTCATCTGTTTCATAGGCTACATCACTATTTCATTCCTTTTTATGGCTGACTAATGTTCCATTGTTTCCATGACATTTTATGTGTTTGTTCATCAACAGATATAGGGGTTGTTTCTGTCCTTTGACCATTGTGTGTGTTGCTGCCTTGAACTATTTGTATATGTATTTATATGAGTAGCTATTTTCATTCTTTGGGTATGTGCCCAGGAGTAGAATTGGGAGGGAATATGACCATGTTTAACTTTCTGAGGACCTCCCAGACTGTTGAATTTCAAATTTCGACAGCCATGTATGAATTTCAAATTTCACATTATCTCCAATGATTATTACTTACTTATTTGTTTTTCAGTGCTGGGAATGAACTGAGGGCCTCATGCATGTAGGCAAGCATTTTGCCACTGAGCTATACCCCAGCCCACTATTATTGGTTATTTTTCTTTCTCTCTCTCTTTCTCTCCATCTTCCTTTCTCCTTCCCTTCTTCCTTCCCTCCGTCCCTCCCTCCCTCACTTCCTTCTTTCTTTTTTGGTACTGGGGATCAAACTCAGGGATGTTCTGCCAGCTGTGCCACTGAGCCACATACCCAGACCTTTAAATTTTTTCTTTTAAAAATTTGAGACAGAGCTTTACTAAATTGCCTGGGTTGGCTTCAAACTTGCTATCTTCCTGCCTCAGCCTCCCAAATCACAGGGTTTACTGGCCTACACCATTGCTTCCTTGCTCATTGTGATTTTGATTTAGATTTTCCTAATGTCTGATGTAGTGTTGAACATCTTTTTATGAGTTTATTGGCTGTTTATGAGTCTTTGGAGAAATGTCAAGTCTTTGCCTGCTTTTAAATTGAATCGTTCAGTTGTAATAGTTCTTTATATATTTTAAATATTAACTTTTTATGAGATATATGGTTGGCATTTTTTTTCCTATTCAGTATGTTGTCACTTCCTTCTTACCATGCATCTTCCTTCCTTTTTTCCTTTTCTTTCATTTCTTTTCATTTTTGGTGGTGCTGGGGATTGAACCAGGGCCTCATGTATGCTAAAGCTACATTCTCTGTCTATCATTTTTTGATCATGTCCTTTGATGTACAAGAGTTTCTAATTTTATGAAATTCAGTATCTACCCACTCTCTCAGTTTGTTTTAGACTGGGTGGGGGGTGATCTCGCTGTGTTGCCCAGGCTGGTTTTGAACTCCTGGGCCCAGGTGTGCTTCCCACCTTACTCTCCTGAGTAGTTGTTACTACAGGCTTGCACCACTATGGCCAGCTATTTTTTTTTAAAAAAATCACTTATGCTTTTGATGTCCTAAGAATCCATTGCTAATTCTAAGGTCATGAAGATTTACCCTTGATATAAGGAAAGCTTAGTTGAGTGTGTGGGTGCATGCCTAGATGCTCATAATTTCAAGGCCAGCGTGGGCAATTTAGTGAGACCCTATCTCAAAGTAAAAAATAAGGAATAGGGATGTAGCTCAATAGTAGATGAAAACTTAAGCATATTTAAATTTTAGAGTATATGTGAGAGTTTTAGAATTCAGATTAGGGATACAGTTCTGCCCGAAGGGGCAAGAGGAGAAACTTTTGTGACGTATTTACAGAAGCAGGACAAAATGCTTTTGATTGGTCAGAAATTGGTTGGTGGTTTCTGATTAGTTCTATTTCTATTTTCAGCTTATTGTTCACATTGGTTTTGTTTGTTCAGTAGGAATTTAAGGTGCCAGAATTATCCCCATCTAGTGGCTTCCCAATTAGAATTAAAAGAAAACAAAACAAAAAACAAAACAAATTCTTCTTTATAGTCTGCCTCTCATTTATAACATATTGACCAAAACTTGAGCATAAGTTCCACCATCATCACTGGTTATCTTTGTCTCACACTGTCAGGCTTGGTGAAGAGAGGTTTCCTTTCACTGATCATCCATTTTTCTTCCTGTAGTCACTGTGAGACCATTTGGCACACTGCTTATGGCTGTGAACACAGATTTAGGCCTTTGAGGAGATATAGCGCATTGGAGAGATTTGAGTAACAACTGTCAGGATAACACCCGGAGATTGGAGCATGCTCCTTAGCCAAAGACTCCACAAACCAAACCAGCTAATGTTTCCATGGAGCAAAAGAAAACCAAAGGTCAGTGACTAGAACAAACTAAAAATCCAATCTCTTGAGTCCAGAGGGTAGTTAGTCCAGAAGATTTCTGGATTCAAGCTTAAAACATAGCTCTTGGTTGAGGTTGGAATTGTCTTTGGATGAGGCCCTGGATATTTTGCTCAACTCACCTGTGGTCCACACTAGGATGTGGGTGTTGATCTTGAAATTGCAGCATGGTGTTCATGTCCACCTTGTGAGGTTCTGGAATAGAGCAGTTCTTGTTCTTGTGATTCCAAGTTGGAAAAGTGGAAGACAATTAGATTGGAGGAAACTAGAAGAATTTAGGATCCAGTCTAATATGCAGGTAGATAATAAAATTTGAAGACAATGAACAGGGCTGCAATCTAATAGCAGGTATACTATAGTTCTCTTCTCCTTCTTCCTCCTCCTCTTATTTATTTATTTATTTATTTATTTATTTATTTATTTGAGACAGGGTTTCATTGTGTACTTCAGGCTGATCTTGAACTCACTGTGTAGCCCAGGCTGGCCTCAAACTCACAGTGATTTTCCTGCCTCAGCCTCCCAAGTGCTGGGATTACAGGGGCGTACCACCACACCTGGCTGTATTTTCTTCTGAAGCATACTTTTTTTTCTATACTTGTGCCAGTTTCTATCTGAGATAATCAGAGTTAACACTGATTTGATTGCAAAATAATTTTGTCTTATGAAACTCAGCTCAACTATTTATATAAATGTAGCAAGGATAGCAATTGACAGCATAGGACTTTTTAAAATTTGTTTTTCTAGACCTTTCCAATTTTCTCTTTGTTTTCTTTTTTTTTTTGACATGGGAATTGAATCCAGGGCCTTCACGTTGAGCAACTTCCCCAGCCATCTCCCTTTTTAAAAAAAAACAGGTCAAGTTCAAACTTGCCATCTTGCTGCCTCAGCCTCCCAGAACTTTTGATAAGGAACAACAGATTGAGTTTTTAAAAAATCTTTCAAGGCTAGGCAATCAGACCAAACTTCACACTTTGCCTGTCTCCTCTATAGACTTAGTTGAATTCCTGTCTCTTTGAGGTACCCCAAATGTTTCTGAACCTGACAGGAAGTGCTGGTTTGTACTCCCTTATTGTAGGGCTGGGAACCCTGGACAGCAATGTTCTAGCACATTCCTAGGCAAGTACACTCCACTCAGAGACTGGTAAGGTAAACAGGGCTTCCATTCTTGTCCTGTTATAAAGAAAGCATATGTTACTGAACTTGTGCAGATAACTATATTGCCATGTAGTAAAAATAGACATGATAAGCTTTACAAATTTTGGGGGATTATATTTTTCTTTCTTTCTTTTTTTTTTTTTTGAGACAGGGTCTGGCTTTGTAGTTCAGGATGGCCTTGAACTCACCATGTAGCCCAGACTGGCCTTGAACTCATGGGGAGATCCTCTTGCCTCAGCCTCTCGAATGCTGAGATTACAGGTGTGCACCACCACCCCTGTTCTCATGTTTCAGTTTTATTTACAAAAGTATAATTTAACAAATTACTTTAAGCTATCAGTAACTTAAAAGAAATAAAAATGTGTCATTAAATCGGG
>RJWT010044376.1:0-11827 GCA_004365215.1 Cuniculus paca
CACATTCCGACCTGAAGTTTTAGGGTGCTTCCTCTGTTTTGCTTAAGCTAGTCTGAGTTGTTTCCTTCTGCATACAAGCGAAGAACATCAACTAATATAGTGGCCACAGAGAGTTCAGAAAAAAATAAAATCTAATTATCTAACAGAAGACTGGCTGAATTACGACACATTCATTTGAGGGGACAGTCAGAGGCCAACAAAGAGGATGGAGGAGATTAAACTGCCAACATGCAATTAATGGGAAAAACCAAGTTACAATTTGTAGACTAAGTTATGATCCGTAAAGATTAATTTTGTTTAAAAACATTTATAAAGGAAAAAAACCCAGAATAAAATCATTAAACTGCTCACAGTAGTTCTCCAGAGATGGCTGGGCAGTTAAATATATGTATTATTTTATAATCAGAAAAAAAAAGTGTACAAATATTACACATGTAGAATCCCCACAAACAAAAAGCATGGTACCTTACTCGTTTGTGTCATCTACACAGATTTCTATGTACTAGGACATTTCAAAAAATTTGGCTTAGTCATTTGGGTTTAACATCTCTTTGTAACTTTTTAATTTCTCTAGTTCATTGTATTTTAAAATGCAAACAGACATAAACTTATCTAGGAAGTAGAACCCCCCAAAAGAGTAGCCAACCAACCAATTATGAATCTCCTTAACAGAAAAACAAAGAAAGAAGTATCTTTCATAGAGATTAAACAGGAGAAGAAAAAGACCTGGAGTCATCTCAGGATGGCAACAGAGTATCTGAGAGAGGCCAGTCAGACCAGGGGGCCAAGGAGTAACTCTGGACTCAGAAGCAGAGGAAAGGTGAGACTCAACAAAGGTGACAGTGAGCTTGATAAAATATGAAGCACTATAAATGAGAACATTAAAATCTTTAAGGTAACAGAAGTGAAAATGGCACCAAAAAACCAGATTTGAGTAATGGGGTCAGAGGCGGGAAATCAGAGAGCTGTGAACTGTGAGCCGGATGTGATAACCAACAAAGCACACCCTTCTGGCCTTGGGTGGGAGACCCCATTCCTGCACCTCCACAGCTCAGCACAGTCCTGGGCTCGGCTTTGGCCAACGCAATGTGCGCACAGGCTTCCTGGGTCACTGCCAGGCAGAAGCTGAAAGGGTCGACAGTCAAATCCCTAGGTCTTTTCACAGCTCCAGTGACAGGGAGGCACTGGCAGACACGAACGTGGGCAGCTGGGCACTCGGGAACTGCACGCGGAGAGCTCTGAGGCTTCTGACACACAGTTCAGCGAGACAGACATACCTGGGGGACTGGAGGAGCAAGTGCTGCAGCCCAGGGTCCCGGTGTATTTCTACAGCCAGTGTCCTGAGGGGGTCGAAAGGGCTGCCTAGGGTATGGCTTTTTCACTCCATCCCTGCCTGCTGGAAACAAGGCACAGAGGCTCTGCAGGGACAGAGCTGGGGGTCCCGAAGGAGAAAGAGAAGTTCCAAAGCCATACGAGTGCCTCTGGGTGGGGCTGCTGCTGAGTTCAGGAGGGCATCCTGAAAGGGAGGGACCTAGCAGGCAAGGCCAAGCCTGCTGGGTCCAGGGCTGGTCCCAGGGACCCAGGGAAGCTGGCGGTGTTCACCCTGAGCTCCCAGGCACTCCCTGCCCAAGGCCCAGACCTTCCCACCAGACTGGGCTCTCTCGAAGGATGCTCTTGGTACTAAAACCCAGGTCAGGTGAGTGTATGCAAAAGGGGCGAGCTTTTTAAGGACCTCTATGCTACAGCTGCACCTTGCTTTACTTTGTGCTATCAGTATTTTATGGGAATTCACACTTCTCTCTTCTCAGAGATCAAAACTGTTCTGATGACGAAGTGCAGGAATTTCATTTTCATGACTACAGGATATGACCTGTCAACTTGTGAACCAGAAGAAAGTATAACCCCTTTCTACTTCATCTCTCATAATAAATTTCCAGTTGTAGGGTGACTGTCCTGTCCAAGTTTCTTAAAAGCAGAAACCAACAGAAAATATTCATTCCTCAAGCAGGGTCTTATCTTCAGCTCTTGGCCACTTCGGTGCCTACAGGGAGACTGCCCTACACTTTTTTTTTTGCCCTACACTTTATGGTTAATAAATTAGGAACAGAATGTAGCAGTTTGAAAGCGCTCTGAATTGGAGCTGCCCAGGCTTGATGCTCCCCACTAAGTAGCCTGTTAATGAAAGGCATGGCGCTTAAGTGCTCTAAACCTGAGTTTCCTCTTAGGGAAATGGAGATGGACAACAGTCCCTACCTTATAGGGTCCTGAAAATTACATGCACAATAGGTCCTACAGCCAACAGAAGCTAGCTGCCATTATGCCTCTTGCTGGTAATATCTCCAGCAACTCAACATAGGCGATCTCCCTTCAAGGAAAAGACCAAGCCAGAGCTTGGCTGCCCCTCATTTCAGTGCTGAAACACACACTGGTCAGGTGTGTTGGTGCCCTCAGGTACCCTTGCTGTGCCCAATCTGCTCTTTGTATTTCTGTGACTTTCGTATCTTTCCATCACCCAAGTTGAAACCTTTTCTTGCACTTATCTATTAATTTTCGTGTGCATAAATTATATCTTCTGTGTTCTAGTCAAGAGGATTCAAAAGTGAAAACAACACACGCTGTCAGCCAGGTTAGAGATCTTCAATTTGGTGCTTGCAGTCTGACATGGTGGCCACTTCTGGGCACTTGAAATGTGACTAGCCTGAGCTGAAATGTGTGGAAGTGTAAGATGCATACCAATTCTGAAGAGTGAAACAGACTACAAAACACCTCTATATTTGTATTTTTTTGTTTGTTTGTTTTTGTATTTTTATATTGATTACGTTGATAGCATTTTGGTCATGATTCATTTAAAAGGCAAGAAAACAATTAATTCAATAAAAGGAAGAAAGGAAATGAATAAAGTGCAAAAGGCAAAAGAAAGAAAAGAGAAGAAAAAAGCATAGAGGTCAGGCATGGAGATGCACCTGTAATCCCAGCACTCTAGGAGGCTGAGGCAGGAGGATTGTAAATTCAAGCCCAACCTGGGCAACTTAGCAAGATCTTGCCTCAAAATAAAACATTAAAAAAGGGCTGGAGAGGGGGGTAACTCAGTGTGAAGGCCTGGATTCAATTCCCAGTAATGCCAAAAAAAAAAAAAAAAAAAAAAAGGAAAAAGCACTAAAAGTAGAAAACTAATCTTATTCTTTAAACACAAGGTGTACTAAGTTTAGAAATCAATAGTTATAATTATATCAAGTTCAAAGACTTTTTCCTAGTTTCTTTAAGTGATTATAGCCGTATAAAGAAATATGATTACCTTGGGAGTGCTGAGTTTCCTAGTTTCATCTAGATCCAAAAACATGTCCAGATCACACCCTAACTTCCCAAAAGTGTTCACTGAGGATCCGAAGGGTCTGACTGTACAGTCTGGAAAATAGGCAGCCGCTATGTCTTCAATAAGAGAGGAGGTGAGGTAACGGAGCCTGATGTTCTCTTCTGTGAGCTGGAATTCCTTCAGGAGTGTATTCAGCTGATCATCTATCTAGCTGGCCAAAATAAAAACAGCAAAATACAAAAAGAGTGCGGTCATATAAAACAACTTATTTTACTTCTGAAGATTTGATGGCTCTGGGTACCTACCTTTAAAATAGGTATTTTTCCTTTCAGTCTTAAAAGTAGATTTAAAAAAAAAATGCCCTTTAAAAAGCACTGAGAAATGACACAAGGAAAAGTTGGCAAGGATTAAAACTATTGCTTATCATATGAAAATGAGCATCAAGTGTTGTTTAGGGACAGTGAAAGCAGTGAAGTGGCCCCATAAGAGGACAAACCAACCACAGAGATAGACTTTGGAGGGAGTCACTGCTAAAGAGCAAGGAACATCACAAACAACTCAGGTAGGGAAGAACCAAGACTTCTGCTGCTTAGAAATGACCACATGTATTCCCGAAGATTGGTGTTAGAATAATCAACTATGAAACTGTGGAGTACAGCCGAGTATTAAACAGGAAAAAAAAAGAAACCACAGCCTCAATTTCCTTCATTTTTAAACAATATTGAAAATAACTGAATTAAGCATTCACTTAAAAAAATAAATAAAAGAAATATATGAGGTTAAAAGCAAAACATTTAAAAATTAGAAAATCAAACAGAAAATAGTATTTTTGATTCTTTCAAAGGATCCCTAAACTAGCTAAAAGTATAACAAGTTTGAGGAAGAAAAACCAAAACAAATACAATGGTAAGGACAAGGAAAAGAGAGAAAACTGGAAATGAGACATCACAAGACTTACAGAATACGATGCACAATTTTATGTCATTATGTTGAGAAAAAGAGAGAAAACCTGAATCATCCAAAGAGGCCAAAACACTAGAAGATTGTGGTTACAACAAGGAGCATGAGGGCCCTGAAATGTGGAAAGACATGAATTTTCACTTTTCACTCAATATATTCAGTAGTTTGGGTTTTTTAACACAAGCCCAATAATTAAGAGATATTAAAGCTACAAAAGAAGCTAGCAAAACAAATACACTAATGTATTTTTAAAAATACAACTTGACTAAGGTTTATTCTGGGAATGCATAAATGGCCAGATGTGAGGAAATCTGTACTAAAGACACTGGAGAAAAACTGTATGATAATCCACAATCATATACCAGTTATCAAAAATCTCAAACAGGAAACCCAACATCTGCTTGATAGGTCAAACCCAATGTAATTCTTGAAAGTGCCTGTCCTTCACAATGTCACACATCTACCACCATTTCTATCTCCATAATTCTTTCCATCTTATAGAACTGAAACCCTGTGTTCAATAACGCAGCTTGAATGTTTCAGAACTTCCATAATATCTAAAAGAACACAATAGATATTTCTGAAAGTTGAAGTACACCTATGAACTTACACTTGCAGCAGAACGAAGTAACTCAGAAAGCTTCCTGTTTGAAGGAGGCAACTGATTATTTGACGGCACATGTGACTGTTCGGAAACATGGCTCAGCGGACTCTTCAGCTTTAAGCTGAGGAAGCGTGATCTGAACGGAATCGCTGCCTCTGTGCCCCTGGTTGGAGTTCGAGTCTCATTCAGCAGGGAATCTACGCTGTCCTTTTGGCAAAATTCTACAACTGCATAAAAACCCTGTAACATAAGAAAAGACAACATATTTCACAAAGATATATTTAACACAGTGATAATGTAGCATCTTCAAAATTATCATCATGCTGCAAAATGACTTTTTAAATTATAAATGATATGATTGTAACCTGAGCATTGATTTTATGCATTGTAGCATTAAAAAGGAATACTATAAAGTTCTATCAATCAAGAGAAAATGAAGAGTGCGGAAATAGAAATTAAAAGGAAAAACAATGATCCTCTCCCAATGGCCTTTAGACATTGTATTAGATGATCCAAAGTATTAAAATAGTGGAATTCTAAAACACCACTATGAGGATTTGTTTCTTCCCTTCTCTCTCTCTCTCTCTTTTCTTTTTTCCTTCCTTCCTTCCTTCCTTCCTTCCTTCCTTCCTTCCTTCCTTCCTTCCTTCCTTCCTTATTTTGGTGGTGGTCATACTGGAGATTGAACCCCCAGCCTTTGCACTGAGCTGCATCTCCAGCCCTGGCAACCCCTAAATTCTGAGATAGGGTTTCGCTAAGCCCTTAGCGTGAGCCAAACCTGAACTTGTGAACACACTGACTCAGCTTGGGAAGACAAGCATACCGCACCACACCCAAATGACATTTCTATGAGAGAGAGAGAGAGAGAGACAGAGAGAAAGAGACATAGCAAAGAAAAGAAGGAAAGCATCATAAAAGAAACTTAGACAAGGAACTATTTAAGATATCAAAAGGGAATCCAACTTTACCATATTACAAAAAACAACAAAAATATCTACCCTTCAAAAAAGTAGTCAGGTTAAATTGTTTTCCAAATACGTACAAAGCTCTCATAGAAGAAATGACCATGAATAGGTCCATGTTGGGATAAATACTTGAGCAACTTTTTTTCACTGATTTTATTTTGGCAATGTATTAAAACAGTCCGCTGGGCTTGTTCTCGTCTTTCGTCTTGCACCTCAGAGAAAGTCTTTTTGGGAGTCTTGTCATTAGATCCTATGAATGAGACAAACACATTTCCACCACATACACACATATATACATGCAAAACTTAAAACACTGTGATAAAGTATAAAGATTTTATACTGAATCTACACAACTTCTTCCTGCTCTCATATTTTTTCCTTTCTTCAAGTATTGTTAAGATACGTTACCTCAAAGTTCATTCTATTATTCTGTGACTATGACTAAATATGTCCATTTTATATATTTTGATTTGCTACATTCAATGCCCCGTATTAAAAACAAAGTTCCACAAAATCTTAAAAGGAAAGGCATTTTTATTGTTTTCATAAATACATGCATGTAAAACCTGTGCAAACTGTCCCAAAGTCTAAAGGAAATAATTATTAGTCTGTATGTAATGAGACAATGACCTCGGAAGTTCAACGTTCTGAAGTAAGTTATTAAAGTTTTTCTTTGTCAAGGTTCTTGATCGGCCTCAAACAATTACCATCAAGTTACCATTTATCACGCGCTCTGTATCAGAGAGAAGTCAGAGAATTTAAAATCTAGCTGTGGCCCAAGAAGAGTCCATGATAAGTTTACTGAACAAACAGAGGTCTTTTTTCATTTGTTTGTTTTTCATTTATTAAAAGCCTTTCTAGAGGTAAGGAGTCTTACAAATACAGGGAATGAAAACAAGAATGACAGTCAAGAATTAAGGGAGGATGAACTAAGTATAAGGAAGAAAAAGATCATTCAAGTCTGAAGAAAATAGTAAATCCACACATACTGAATTTTAACAATGCAGCCCTAAACCCCTGCAAGATGTTTAGCTTCCAATTGGGTATTTAAAAGTCTAAGGCGGGCATTGTGACCCATGTCTTAATCGCACAACTCAGGAGGCAGAGGCAGGAGCATCGCCACAAGTTTCAGGCCAGCCTGGACTACATAATGAGTTCAGGGCCAGCCTGAACTGCCTAGTGAGACTGTTTTTCAAAAAACGAAAAACAAACCAAAACAAAAAAATCCACAGAACAACTAAAAGTCTAGAATCCCTCAGCCTGATCCCAGTACCCTCAACAAAATTCCAAACAGATAGAATCAAAAACTTAACTGATATCTGGAAATTAGCAGAAGCTTTTAGTCTCTCATTTTTTTAAAATTTGTATTAGTACATGTTTTCAGTAATGTTTAAGGCTGTAAAACTGATGAGTCCAGGAAATTCTTCAAATACACTCTCTTAAGTTTCAGCAAGCTCTGAGACATCTTCATGGACACCAGCGAACTGTGCTTGTGTCAGCCTCGACGGGCATCTCCAGTGGCACATGGGGAACTCAGTCCAGACCTGCTGAGCACTTTAACCAGGGAAGCAACACAGAGGAATGTCTTACACCTGCTGTACTAATGCTGAAAATATGCCTTTTATGGATGTGCCCTCTTCTCCACTCTCACTGCCAGTTCTTTAACATCAATCTTGTATTTCAGGTCTGTACTACCAAAAGAGATAGACTCTCAAACTGGTCTAAGTCACCCTGGTTTTATCATTCTTAAGCAATTTTCCACACTGTAGCAAAGTGATCTTTGTAAAATGATGTTTTTAAAAGTCATATTCTTTGACTTTTCTCCTTAAAATCCTTTAGTAGCAATTCGCTTTTTTTTTTTTTTTTTGGTACTGGAGATAGAACTCACGACCTTGCACTTGCCAGGAAGGTGCTGCTCCACTTGAGCTGTATCCCCGGCAACAATTCACTGTCTTAAAGATTGAGTCTAAAGTCCATAGCATGGAATTCATGAAGCAGTACCTCAGCCTCCCTCCCCGCTTCAGCGTCTGCCTTTTGTATTTTTTACATATGGTATTCTACACATGCAAAGCTGTCACACACTACAAACTGTCTTGCCTTTATCCCTCTGTAGGAGTGCCCGCCTTTTCATTTTCTGTCTGGCAAAATCCCATCCCTCCTCCAAATTCTTCTCAGGTAAAGCCTTCTGATTCTCCATGGTAGAATTTCTTCCCCCTCTATATCACCTTACTTTAGCATCCATGAAGGAATGTAATTCACGGTATTGTTATGCACTTATTTAATAATACGGAAGAGTATCTTCTTCCATGCTGAGGACAGGAACTACTCTACCCTTGTTCAATTGGATATCAGTCTACTAACATCCTCCTTCCTACCAGTTCGGATGTCCTCCTCTTCCTATGCTACGGGCTGTCTGTAGCATCTCACCACTTCTTCAGTTGTAATTACCACTTAGACATTCTTATCTCTGATTTTTATTGAGTCTACACTGACATCCAACTGCTTACTGAACAAGTCAAACAGTGCAGAAATTTATATAATAAAAGTAAAAATCCTGCTCCAGATCACTTACCCTAATAACTACTAACGATTAAGTATGGCCCTTATCTTTCCATAATTTTTAAGTCATATCAAAATAAAAACACAGCATACAATAGGGGGAAAATTAACCTAATGGTGGTTCTACAAAATTCTAGAAATTTGATGAAAACTCAAAATGCCTCAGAGGAATGTCATGACTACAGTGGTAAGCACAGAGAAAGAATACATATATATTACATAAGTATACATATGTATATATGTGTGTATGTATGTGTGTGTGTATGAGTCTATACATATAAGATTTCTGCCATATTAAAAATCCAAATTCACAGGGTAATAGTATTTTTTTGCATACATGGATATAACAGACATGAAGAACATTATTGAGCCAAAGAACACTCAGAAAGGGACAACAAAAACTCCAGAAAGTGACAGAGAATTACTGTAAAGCGAGGACTTATGCCACTCAGGGGTAGAGGGACTAAGGAGAACCTGGGAGCAGAGCACTGTCTTCAAATACAGCAACCTCTCAGCAGCATTTTAGCTTTTCAAGCACTGTCACATACAAGCACGTACACACTTCTTCCTTACTCTCTTAAAACAGGGCAGTAATCATTACAGGAAAAAATAATGCACAAATTCAAACATGTAAGAAACTGGACAGCTTCATGTAGAATTTAGCTACTGCTCGGTTGCCTGGCATCTGGTGGTGGCATACCCGTTAGTTTAAAACACACACGCACATGCTCCTGCACACAAACATACCCTTGTTGTGGTCAGAGTGGAACTGTTGATACAGTGATCCTACCATCACACTTAACCCTCTCCCATTAAGTAGGCCAGGGTTACCAGATGATTCTGGACATTCGTTTTAGTACAAAAATTGGGCATAAAATCCATCATAATCTTTCCTGGAATTTTCCAAAGGTTGGTAAAAGGTAACTTTATTCCCCTTGGAGAATGCTGCAAGCATGTGAACAAGGAGCTACCATCATCCCCACTACCAACACACCCATGTAGAGGAAACTGAAACTAAAAGCCTCCAAACAACAGCTGAGGAAAAAGAGCAGTAGTTTGCACTGACTAGAGCAATTCAGGAGAGTCTGTTACATGAGTTGGTGCATTCTCCCTAACCTATTTAAGCTAACTTGAATTCGTTTTTGCCATTTGCACCCAAGAGTCTTGAAGGATATACTCTGACTCTCTTACTACTACAGCCTCTTAGGTGAAAGCCGTCAAAACCAAGATCAACATGGAAATGGGAACTTAGTGGATTCTACCTCATTACGAATATTTTTCAACCACAGAACCTGAACACATTGGATTTATGAGACCATATGTTCCTTATCAACATAAAATGTTACTATGACTGTTTTGGCCATGAGTTCTCACACTGAGTAAAAAGTTAAATTTGGGTGTTTCTCAAGTTCTTTCCAATTATAAATTATATGCCTCTAAGTGAGAATATGGTATAGTTATCTTTTTTTTAGAAATCCAAGTGAGCATTTTATTGCTCATTAATGCCCCTGAAAGTCCTTGAAAATTTAGTTGTTACTGGCCATTTTAAGTTCATCTCACTGACCATTATCAAAGGAGGCCATCTATTTTGGCAGAAAGGAAAACTGATTTATTCAAAGCTAACTCAGAGGAGATAAGCAAACCATTTGCCTCAAATCACCATTTCACAATGTACAGGTATGTCAGAGTCTTTTATAGGAAAGCACAGTGCTGGGAGTGAATACAATGAGACAACAGACATTTTCAGAGTTACTGTATCCCTTTCTGTACCCAGATCTCTCCCTCCCCTTTCCATCTGCATATTCTGTTCATCTGGGCTAAGAGCTGGGGGTAGCTATTCAGGCCCTCAGCCTGAAGAAGTGTGGAGAAGCTACTTTTTCTAAAGGGGAAAATAAAAATCTAACTTCTAAAGTTCCATTTTGCCATGCAGGTTACATTATGCTAATGACACCCAAAGAAATGTTTCCTTGAAAGTTAAACAGTTTCTTTGGCAGAATCCTTACTCAAATTTGCAGGGTTATTTAAAAATTTTCAACAAAAGTAGCTTCTATTAAATAAAATCCAATCAATATTTCAATGAGATGCCACACAGTATTTTCACTCCCTGTCAATGACTCTTTCATACAATCTGATGAGGACAGTAATCTACTTTTGGGGAAATTTTACTTGTGTAGTATGCTGTAGAACTGTTCCCAGAAATAACTTCCTGTTAAAACTGTAGCTCCAAGAAATGACAGAAATCAATACATGTTTTTTAGTTGCTTGACTCAAGATATACATTGCATGACCCTGCACAAGATATTTATGTTTCTGAGCTTCTTTCTTTTTCTGTAGAATGGACACAATGATACACTTCTTGCAAGCATGTTTTAAAAACTGTAAACATCATACAAGCTTTTAGGCCACAAGAGGGGTTTAGTAAGAGTGAACCACTCATACAAAAATAAGGTTATGAATTTAGAATGTCTACGGGACAAATGGATGCTAATCTGTTATCACTGAGATTTTTCCCAAAGGATAAATATCACATAATTTCATATGCAACGCCGTCAGGAAATCCGGTTATTCGTTAGGTTTCACTGCAGTATTCAGCCTTCTGCAACATCTCAGAGATAGCAACATTGCATGTCTTAGTGAATGGTGAAACGAGTGACTGGTATGTGGCGTTTTTACTATTGAGAACACTGCTTTCTCAAACTGTAAAACGCTAGCAAACTGTGCTCCTGCCTGAAGTTCTGCGAGGCTTAATTTCACTGTGGTCCGCAGGAGTCGCCCGGAAGAAAACGTCACGCACACCGGCCCCGATCGCAGCAAGGACAGCAGCCCCAGAGCCCGAACAGATCAGAGAAGGACGGGACGCAGCCGCAAACGCTCGCCGAGGCCCTCAAGACAAGGGTTCGCCCGCGATCCCCGACTTTCCCCTGTCCCTCGCGTACGGCGGGGCTGGGCTACGGAACAAACCGAGGACATGGCGCCATCACCTGTCTCCACGCTCCCAGAAGGCTGCTCTTCGCTCCTAAGGTCTGCGGCTACAGTCCCTGCACAACTGAGACGTATGAAAGTAGGACACTTGATTCGCGTTCTCGTCGGGGCACACAGGGGCAACCGCGTCAGCAGCCCCACGCCGCGGACAGCCATGATCGAAGTAAGACGCGCTCCCAGCCAAAAGGTCAGAGGCTTTCCGCGCATGCGCGCTGAAACGCCAGCGACGGGAAGCCTCGAGGGTCAAATTGGAAGAAAGCTGTTCGCTTGTAACACGAATTCGAGACAGGCATGAACAGGTTTGAGATCACAAACACATTTCCGTGGCCTGAGTGTGAGTATGAGGTAAGTGTAGTATTTCCATTTTACGGAGTTTAAATTACTTATTATAGTTTATTCTCAGCTTCAGTGCTGTTGTTTGGTTCCGTACACAACAGGTTTTGA